>WOXC01007626.1:0-200066 GCA_011680675.1 Gymnobelideus leadbeateri | reverse complement strand
ATGCTGGGATTCTTTTTTTCTGTCCCCAAACAAAGCAACCATCAGTTTCTTGAAATACTTTAATGATATTCTTCAAATGGAGGCAGAATCAACTATGAGGAAATTCTATCTTCAATTTTACTCATATCAATAAGAACAAGTTACTTGCTGAAATGGAATTAGGGGACTCTTAGAGGAAAGTGGCATTTCATCTTAGAATTTACTATAGAAGAAAGGAAAGTCAGATATATTCTGACATATATGCAAAATTTTAAGAGAACAGATTTTAAAGGAATCTGAGAAATGATATCAAGGAAACTATGATCAAAAATTCTATAGATGAAGTCAGTCCAGGAGGGAGAAAATGCTGTCAGGAATGAAATTCTAAATCAGAACTTTGAGGAGGAAAAGGGAATGTAATTTTTAAAAAGCAATATGGATTTATATAAAACTCACTAATGAACTCAAAATTTTAAAAGACATAAAGAATATAGAAGTGAGATCAGAGAAGAGAGGAGAAGTAAATGCATTTGGATAGTAGCATCTAATGTGGCACTGGTCAAGATGTGTCAGTGGATTGTTGACAGTTCACACTTGGAATTTAGCTCTAAATACAGTCTTTGAACTTTTTAGTAATAGCCCGTTTCAAAGCCAAGAATTCCAATTTATGTAAAGGATAGCAAATTTCATTGTCACTCTCCTCTCCTTTAATAGAATACCGATCCCCAAACTTGCAAGTTAACATCAATATAATGGACAAAAGGTGTGCATGGACCTCCATAGGCCAGCATTTGTATAAGTGAGGCAGTTGGCAAGTCTATTTTTAAGTCATTTTAAGGATGTTATTTGTTTTTTACATAACAATAATTTGTCTCTAGTATCCCTCTCTCTCCCAGAGAGTCTCCCCACATTACAAATAATATTTTAAAGTCAACAAAGAAAAAGAAGAAAATCTGTTTAACTTATTAGCACAATGAAAGAATCTGAAAATATGCACAATATACCAAACTCACGAACCTCTCACCTCTGCAAAGCAGTAGAGTAGAGGTATCTTCTTTTATTATTTTATTTTGAGCCATAATTGTTCTTTGTAATTTTGTAACATTCATTTTGATTACATATGAGTGTTTGTTCTTTCTGCTTATATTGTTGTAGTCACGTTGCATATTGTTTTCTTACTTTTGACTATTGCACTCTACATGATTCAAATAGATTTTTCCATACTTCTCTATGTTGATCATATTCTTCATTTCTTATAATAGAGTAATATTTCATTGCATTTGTGTACCACACATTGTTGAGCCATTTCCCAGTTTATTGGCACCTACTTTCATTCCAAGATTTTGTTATTATTAAAAGTATTGTAACTATTTGGGTGTATAGGGGGAGTTTCTTCTTGTCAGTGGTCTATTGCCAAGGGGAAAAATCATTAGAAGTTGCAGTATAAAGCCAAAATAACACTGGACTATCATAAGGGGAGAAAGGTTAAGATTCTGGTTACACTATTTATTACCTCTTTTTTTACTACCTCTTTTATTCTAAGCAAATCAATGACCTTTGCTAGGCTTCAGTTCACTAATCTATAAAAGAAGCAGGACTCACTAATAAATCAGAGAACTTAGAACTGGAAGGGAACTTGAATATATTATCTTGCCCAAAAATGCAAGTTTCTCTTGATGTAGTGGGTGATTTTGTTGATTTTTTTTTTCTTCTGCTTTTCAGAAGATTGTTTAATCCTTGTAGTAAGGAAGGGGAAAAGAGAGGATATGGGGAGAAATTTGGGTAATGTAAAAACAAATATATCAATAAAATACATTTTCAAAATTAAAAAAAAAAAACAACAGCATATTGTCCAATCCGATCCCTTTACTGAGGAAGAAATAGACTCCCAGAGAGAGAAAAGCAATTTGTGCAAAGTCACCCAGCTAATAAGTGGCAGAGATAAGAAACACACCCAAGGTACCTTGGCTCTAAGTGAAATAAGTATCAGTTCTGCTGGCCCATACGAGTATTCTAGGTATCTTCTACATCCAAATCATTTAGCTCTAAAACATTTCTGTTGCCTGCTTTCAAAAAATGTCTGAAGCACATTTTGGTCCCTACAAATTCATATATGTTCTTAATTATGGTCTGCCCAGTATATGTAAATTCAACTTAACTTTATAGAAATCAGAATGATACTATTTAGCTGGCTAGCTCAGTTACTATCAATTCTAGACCGAGGAGGCTGAGCTGTTCACAAGAAGTGAGGATGGATGGAAGGATCTGTGCCTATTTTACCCCAACACTGGAGACAACTTAAAAGTCATGCCTGATCAGGAGTACAGGAGGAGCACCTTTGTATAGTAAACACAGTACACAAGAAGCAATTTGCTTCTCTGAGAACAGAGAGCCTGAGAAATGGAGTCAACTGTGCCTCACAAAACTGCGGAAAAACATATGGTTTGATGCTTTCTCCAATAAGCAAGTAATCTAGTAACCTTAGTTACAGTTCTGGCCCCACTCTTAACTTGTTTCATGGACTTTGTGGCATTATTTCACATCTCGTATTGCCATTTACTCATCTATAAAAAGCAAGCAAAAAGGTCAGTCTCAGTTGGAAATCTTTCCGACCATTGTTTCCTGGCATACAACCTGAATTTTTAGTAATTGGGAAATGACAGAATGCACTCATTGAGGACTATACTAAAGGCCAGATTCAAAGAAAGCCTTTCTATCCTTCCTGAGATTCTAATCCCATGAAATGTTTCTAATAATAATGTTTTTAATTCTCAAAATAAACCTACAAGTAGCTCATACTTTCTCAAAGATCATATTTCTGGTCCCATTATATGCTGTAGTTACTTAACCTTGTTCACAAGGTAAAATTCCTGCTTCAGGCTTTGGCTCCTCACTTCAATCTCCTTTGTCATGGTACTTCACATTGAATGGCTAGGCTGGGTGAACAACAGGAGTTTGGGACCATAACACCAAAGGGGAAACCTAAGAGGCTTCAGTATTTGAGAAAATGGTTAGCTAGGGCCCAGGGGGTGGGGAACCTGTGATCTCAAGGCCACAAGTGACCCTCTAGGTCCTCAGGTGTGGCCCTTTGACAGAATCTAAACTTCACTGAACAAATTCACTTAATAAAAGCATTTGTTGTGTAAAACTTGAACTCAGTCAAAAGGACATAGAAGGCCACATGTGGCATTGAGGCCACAAGTTCACCACCCCTGGGTAGGCCTATCATCCAGGACTTCATCATGGCTTACACTGACTTCTCAATTGATAATATTCATATACAAATGTGTAATCAGAGAAAAACAATAATAACAACATTTTAAGAAATAGAAGATAATGAATGATCTGGGATTTAGCAGCATCTAGACAAGCAATATCCAAACTTCTGAATATGGAACCCATCAGTAATACATATTTGAGTATATGCTCCCAATATATGGATAATTATTTATTAAACATCATATAGAGGTTTTGTCATTGTGTTCTTTCAGTCATGTCTGACTTTCTGATGCTACCTTGGTGTTTTCTTGGCAAAGATACTGAATTGGTTTGCCATTTCCTTCTCCAGCTCATGTTGCAGATGAGGAACTGAGGCAACCAACATTAAGTGACTTGCCCAGGATCACACAGCTAGTAAGTGTCTGAGACTGGATTTGAACTCATGGAGATGAGTCTTGCTGGTGCCAAAGCTCTATCCACTAAACCACATAGCTTCCTTCTTTACATATACCACTGTATTAATAACATTATAAAATGCATTATAAAACTTACAAAAATAGAAATTAAGGAAAGTTGAGATGCACCAAATAATATTTTGTTCTGATAAAGTACCAACTGGAGTTTATAAGTAAGGAATAATAACTGGAATAATCAGACCTGCCCTTTAGGAAAATCACTGACAACTGAGTGAAAGGTGGACTGGAGAGTTAAGACACTTCAGGTTGAGAAACAAATTAGTAGGTTATTGAAATATTCTAGGTGAAAGGGGGTAAGGGCCTGACCTAGGGGGATAGCAAGCATCCAAGGCAGAATTTGAATTCAGGTCTTTCTCACTCGAGGTCTAGCTCTCTAGTCACTTTTGCCACGGAAGATTTTTAAAGTTCTTTCCCTCTCTGAAATCCTGGGAGGCCATGACCATGGAAGGGAAATGAAACAAGTATTTATTAAACACCTTCTATGTGCCAGGCACTTTGCAAAAACATTATCTCATATGATCCTCACAATAATCCTGTGAAAGGGTGCTATTATTAATCCACATTTTAAAGTTGAGGGAATTGGGGCACAGGTTAAGTGACTTGCCCAGGGTCACACAACTAGTAAATGCTTCAATTTCTTAAATTAATAAAACTGTATAGTTAGAAGAGGGAAAGATTGCTTTTCTCAAGTCCCATATTTATTTCATTTCATGGAGAAGTCCAATTCCTAGGCTTTTGTTTTGAGTAAAGAGCACTTTAAGACTGGAACATGGACCCACGAGAGAACAATTGTATTCATTGTATATGGGCTATCACAATTCCTTTTATGAGTTCTGTGTTGTCTGTGTATAACACAAGAATAAATCTTGCCCTGCTGTTATATAAATTGTTACCTAGAGTGCAAGAAAGCTTCAGTCATACCGTTACATTTGTGTTTTTCTTTTAACTCTTTCTTTTTTCCCTTTATTGCTACTGCTTCTGTTCCTTTCTATATCTTTTTTTCTCATTCTCCCCTTCTTATTTTTGTCTCTTTACTCAAGGGAGTTTAACTTAATGATATACAATTAATTTTCATGGGTCAATTCAAAGCCTCTTAATAGTCTTAATATTAGCAAGTTATTTGAAGTCTCCTGCACTATCTTCAGTGAAAACAAGAAAGCCAGCTTACACAGTAGAAAAAACTACGCATTTAAGATAATCTAAATTCAAATATCACCTACAGTACTGGCAAGGAGACCTTGGACAAATCACATGACCTCTCTGTTCCATTTTTCTTCATCTGTAAAATGAAAGGGTTGTGCTCAGTGGTGTTTAAGGTTTTTCTAAATATATAGTCCTAGGACCGTATGAAAATTACAATAATAATAATAAGCTTTAATATCATACTTTAAGGTTTGCAAAGTGCTTCCCAAATATCTCATTTTGTCCTTACAACAACCTTGGCAGAAAGGCAGTATTATTATCATCCCTACTTTGCAGATGAGAACCTGGGGCAAAGGTCAAATGACTCTCCCAGAGTCACATAGCTAGTAATTATCTGACGCCTAATTTAAATTCAGTTCTTCCTGACTCCAGATCTAACACTTTATCCATGGTGTCACCCATCTGCATCTACATTTATGAAAATGAGAAAATATAGGCATAGAGTTAAGAAACAATCTGACTCTAGTATCTACCCAAATCTGTCACATTGCATGTATTCATTTTTCTAGTATATTTCAATTTGCTGTATTCTATGCATATTGATATTTGTCTACAATAGATAGCAATGACATGAAATGTATATATATATTAACATATATATATATATACTTTATGATAGATGTTTCTTCCTTTATTTGAACAATATTTTCATTTTTCAGACATTTCACTCTACTCAGTCAGTAGATCCTGAATCAAAATTTAAATACCAAGAAGCAATAAATAGCATTAACTCAGTATACAATGCTTTCATACGAATTGTGTCATTTGAACCTTATAAAATCCTCCCAGGTAGCTATACATTATCAACTGGAGCTTCTAGATGAGATGCTCAAATACATCTAAAGGTCCTACAAACTCTGAGTGATAGAATCCCTTGACATGTGCCACTGGTACATTCTCCTGAGGAGGGACAAGCTCAGAAGGTATTGTTATGGATATCATTATTCCTAACTATGTGACTGACATGTCATCACTTAAGACCTTTAACATATTCTGCTTCTAGTAGTTCACAGTATGTGACTCTCAATGCCTGAGATTTCTTGAGTTATGTGTGAATTATATTTAAGTGAGACATAACTGCACAAATTCATCAGCCTCACTCTCTGTTTCAGAGGTTTCAAAGTCCAGTGTCAAGACAAAAGTCAAGAAGGGGGACGGAGCCAAGATAGCAGAATAAAATCAGTAATTTGCTTAAGTTCTCCCCCAAACATCTCCATATAATGTTAAAAATGATGTTAAACAAATTCTAAAGAAGAAGAACTTACAAAATGACAGAGTGAAACAAATTTCTAGCCCAAGAGAACCTGGAAGTTCAATAGGAAAGGTCTGAGAGAATGGCACCGTCCAGAATGGGCCACATTGGCACAGCCAGAGACAGAGAAAGCCTCATGATACTAAATCACTGCAAATTTGGTAGTTTCCAGACTGCACAACCCACAAACACCAAAGATAACTTAGGTCAGTAAGAAAGGCCTGCCAGACCTGGGTGAGAGAAAAGCGCTATCCAGTCCCAGCCCCAGGGTGGTACTTCCAACCTCCCTTCCCCTAAGAAGGCCCTCCCCTCCACCATCCCCCCTCTCATCACCCTTCCCCCTACTCTCCTGCAGGGTGACATATCCCATTTAGTATGTATGTCATTCTCTCCCTGAGCCAAATTCAATAAGAATATGGTTTTGCTTTTCTGCCTTCCTGTTCTTCCCCTCCCCTGCAACTACTTCCCCTTGCCTCTTCTACATGAGATAGTTTACCCTACCCTGTCTCTTCCCATCTCCTCTTGCCACTTTCCTCTCTCACCTCTTAACTTCACCCCTTAAGTATCATCCCTTGCCACCAAATTCAACCTGTGCCCTTTATCCATGCATACCTGTAAACATATATACATACATTCACATATGTATTCATATGCCCATATACACTTTTTCAATTATTTTCATAATGAGGAAGGTTTCATCAGTCACAATTATTGTTTTTCCATGTAGGAATGTAAATAGTTCAACTTTGATAAGTTCCTTTTGATTTCTTTTCCCTGATTACCTTCTCAAGCATCTCTTGCTTCTTGTGTATGAATGTCAAATTTTCTATTCAACTCTGGTTTTTTGCTCAAGAATGCTTGAAAGTCCTCTATTCCACTGAATGACCATATTTTCCCCTGAAACAAAATACTCAGTTTTTCTGGGTAGGTGATTCTTGGTTTTAATCCCAGCTCTTTTGACCTCTGGAATGTCATAATCCATGCCCTTCAATCCCTTAGTGTAGAAGCTGCCAGGTCCTGTGCTATTCTGATTGTGTTTCCACAATATTGAAATTGTTTCTGCTTGGCTGCTTGTAGTATTTTCTCCTTGATCTGGGAATTCTGGAACCTGGCTATAATATTCCTAGGAGTTTTCTTTTTGAGATCATTTTCAGGAGGTGGACTGTGGATTCTTTCAACCTCTATTTCCCCCTCTGGGTCTAAAACATCAGGGCAATTTTCCTTGAGAATTTCTTGAAGGATGATTTCTAGATTCTTTCTTTGATTATGGCTTTCAGGTAGTCCAATAATTTTTAAATTATCTATCTTGGATCTATTTTCCACATCAGTGGTTTTTCCCATGAGATATTTCACATTGCCTTCTATTCTTTCATTTGTTTGGATCTGTTTAACAGAGTCTTGATTTCACATAAAGTCACTAGCTTCCATTTGCTCCAGTCTAGCTCTGAAGGAATGAATCTCCTCGGTGAGCTTTTGAGATTCTTTTTCCAGCTGGCAAAATTGACTTTTTAAGGCATTCTTCTCCTCATTATCTTTCTGAGCCTCTTTTGCCATTTGAGTTAGTCTATTTTTTAAGGTGTTGTTTTCCTCAGTCAGGCTGTTGACCCTCATTTCATACTTTTCCTGCATCCTTCTCATTTATCTTCCCAATTTTTCCTCCACTTCTCTTATTTGATTTTTAAAATCTTTCTTAAGGTCCTCTATGGCCTGTAATCTGCTCATATTTACCTTTGGGGCTTTTGGAGCAGGATTTCTGACCTCACAGCCCTCCTCCTGTTCTATGCTTCAATCCTCTTTGCCCCCCAAATAGGAGTCTAATATTGCATTTTTCTGTTTATTTTGTTTCCTTTGCCTAGGCATGTTGCCACTTAATTACTGGCAAGCTGGATACCCACCCCAGGCCTCCCCCCAGACTACAATCCAGATCCAAGCAGGTTAAAGCAAGAGCTATTAACCCCCAGACTGATTGCTGGCTCTCCCTACAGTTTGCAGACCAGGAGCTGAAGCTACCACTGAAGCTGCAAAATGGCATGGGTGCCATGTCTCCTGAGCCACTTCTTGCACCCAGGAGAAGAAGCCAATGTGTTCCCCAAATACTGGTCCCAAAGTCCAAAGGGCACTAACATCTCACTTTGTCCTAGGCATATCTGTGTTGATAATTCTGGAATCTCCACAGCTGCTGGTGTTCTGGGATCCCTCCAGCCAGCTGTTGGCCCAGCCACAGGCTGGAAAAACCACGGCCCACATGCACCTGCACTCTGTTCTCTGTGGGCTGGGCTGTCAGCTCCCAGAGCGCTGTGCTGGCCCTCCCTGCAAGGCTACTGGGCTGTCCTCAGTGGGAGGTTAGCTTCTCTGTGTCGTTCTGTGGGTGCTGGAGCTCCAGAAGTCGTTCAGAGTCTACCTTTTACATTGTTTGGAAGTGGTGTGGGGGGGAGAACCTTGGAAATGCTGTTTCTATTCCACCATCTTGGCTCCACCCCCCTCTGAGTATAATACTTCCGAGGAAAATATGGATATTCAATGAAATAGAGGACTTTCAAGCATTCTTGATGAAAAGACCAGAGCGGAATACAAAATTTGCCCTTCAAATACAAGAAGTAAGAGAAGCATGAAAAGGTAAACAGGAAAGAGAAATCATAAGAGACTTAATAAAGTCATGCTGTTTACATTCCTACATGGAAAGATGATATTTTTAACTCATGAGACCTTTCTCAGTATTAGGGTAGTTAGGGGAAATATACACATGTATACATATACACATACACATATGTGTGCATTTGTGTGTATATACATGTATATAAATATACACACACAGAGCACACAGGGTGAGTTGAATATGAATGGATAATATCTAAAAAATAAAATTAAGGAGGAGAGAGGAATGTACTGGGAGAAGGAGAAATGAAGAGGTAGAATGGGGTAAATTATCTCACATAAAAGAGGCAACAAAAAGCTTATACATTGGAGGAGAAGAAGAGGGAGGGGAGAGGGAATTAGCGAACTGTACTCTCATCGGATTTGGCTTAAGAAGGGAATAACATTCACATTCAGTTGGGTATGGAAAACTATCTTATCCTACAGGAAAGTAGGGGGGAAGAGGATGAGGGGGATGATAGAAGGGAGGACAAATGAGAGGAGGGGGCAATCAGAATCAAACATTTTTGAGGAGGGATAGGGTTAAAGAAGAGATTAGAATAAATGGAGGGTGGGATAGGATGGAGAGAAATAGACTTTCTTTTTTTAAAATTAATCTATTAGTTTAGTTTCAGTTAACAAGATCCAATTCCATAGTTCCTTGATTTTCAAATTTCCTTTACTTCCCTCCCCCACCCCCCACTACAGCATATAGTCCAGTATAGGATCTGCAAATACATTCATATTAAACATTATTCCAATGACAAAGGCATATTGTACTAGGTGGGATGAAAGATGGTAAAGAAGAAATAAAACCAAACAATGAAAAGAAAAAGATCATTTACTTTGCTTCCATCAGGATTCAGGCTCAGTTCTTTCTAGTTATATCTCTGGATGGCACATTTCTCTCTTTCTTGAGTGTTTCAGGATTGACTTATATCACTGCATTGCTGAGATGAGTCCAGTTTGTCATAGCTGGTCATCACACATATGAACTGTCTGTGATTGTATACAAATTTCTTCTGATTCTACTCTTCTCACTCAGCATCAGTTTGTATAAGCCTCTTCAGGAAAGTATGAAATCTGTCTCCTCAACATTTCTTGTAGCACAATAATATTCCATTACATTCATATACCACAATTTGTTTAGCCATTCCCCAACTGATGGGCACCCCCTTCAGTTTCCAATTCTTTGCAACCACGAAAAGAGCTGCTATAAATATTTTGGTACATTTGGGTCTTCTTCCCACTTCTATGATCTCTTTGGGATATAACCCTAGAAGTGGTATTGCTGGGTCAAAGAGTATGAAATTATTTATAGTCCTTTGGGCATAATTCCAGATTGCTCTCCAGAATGGTTGGATAAGTTCACAACTCCACCAGCAATGCATTAGTGTTCCAATTTGCCCATGTCCTCTCCAGCATTTGTCACTTTCTTGTTTTGTCATCTTAGCCAATCTGACTGGAGAGATGTGGTATCTCAGAGTTGTTTTGATTTGCATTTCTCTAATCAATAGTGATTTAGAGCATTTCTTCATATGCTTATAGATAACTTTAATTTCTTTCTCTGAAAACTGCTTGTTCATATCCTTTGAACATTTATCAATTGGGGAATGACTTGTATTCATATAGATTTGACTCAATACTCTATAAATTTTAGAAATAAGTCCTTTATCAGAGACATGAGTTGTAAAAATTCTTTCCCAATTTCCCACCTCCCTCTTGATCTGGGTTACATTGGCTTTGTTTGTACAGAAGCTTTTCAATTTAATAAAATTATACATTTTGCCTTTTATAATGCTCTCTAATTCTTGTTTTGTCCTAAAGTCTTCCCCTCTCCACAGATCTGTCAGGTAAACTATTCCTTGCTTTCCCAGATTGCTTACAGTATCATCCTTTATACCTAGATCATGAACCCATCTAGACTTGATTTTGGTATATGGTATTAGATAATGATCTATGCCCAGTTTCTGCCATACTGTATTCCAGTTTTCCCAGCAGTTTTTGTCAAATAGTGCATTCTTATCCCCAAAACTGGGGTCTTTGGCTTTATTGAACAGTAGATTACTATATTCATTAACTGCTGGGTCTCCTGTGCCCAATCTATTCCATTGATCCACTACTCTACACCTCTGCCAGTACCAAGCAGTTTTGATGACTGCTGCTGTATAACACAGATTAAAATCTGGCATAGCTAGTCCACCTTCCCTAGCATTTCTTTTCATTAATTCCCTTGATATTCTAGACCGTTTGTTTTTCCAAATAAATTTTGTTATTATTTTGTCTAATTCTAAAAAGTAGGGTTTTTTTGTAAATTGATTGGTATGGCACTAAATATATAGTTTAGTTTGGGTAAAATTGTCATTTTTATTATATTAGCTCGACCCAGCCATGAGCAATTGATATTTTTCCAATTATTTAGATCTGATTTTCTTTGTGTGAGAAGTGTTTTGGAGTTGTGATCATATAGATTCTGGGTTTGTTTTGGCAGATAGATTCCCAAATATTTTATTATGTCTACAGTGACTTCAAATGGGATTTCTCTTTCTATCTCTTGCTGTTGAGTTTCATTAGAGATGTACAGGAACGCCGAGGATTTATGTGGGTTATTTTATATCCTGCAACTTTGGCAAATTTATTTATTGTCTCAAGTAGTTTTTTACTTGATTCTCTAAGTATATCATCATATCATCTGCAAAGAGTGATAGCTTGGTCTCTTCATTGCCTAATTTGATTCCTTTGATTTCTTTTTCTTCTCTAATTGCTACTGCTAATGTTTCTAGTACCAGAATGAATAAGAGGGGTGATAGAGGACACTCTTGTTTCACTCCTGATCTTATTGGAAAAGCTTCTAGTTTATCCCCATTGCATATAATACTTGCTGATGATTTTAAATAGATGCTATCAACTATTTTAAGGAAGGCTCCATTTATTCCTATACTTTCTAGTGTTTTTAATAGGAATGGATGTTGTACTTTGTCAAAAGCCTTTCCTGCATCTATTGAGATAATCATGTGGTTTCTGCTAGTTTTATTGTTGATATGCTCATTATATTACTAATTGTTTTCCTAATATTAAACCATCCTTGCATTCCTGGAATAAATCCTACATGATCAAAGTGTATTATTTTTGTAATAAGTTGTTGGAGTCATTTGGCTAATATTTTATTTAAAATTTTTGCATCTAGATTCATGAAGGAAATTGGTCTATAATATTCTTCCTCTGTTTTATCTCTTCCTTATTTAGGAATCAGTACCATATTTGTGTCATAGAAAGAATTTGGTAGGACTCCTTTTTTGCTAACTTTCCCAAATAGTTTGTAGAGTATTGGAATTAATTGTTCTTTAAATGTTTGGTAGAATTCACTAGTAAACCCATCTGGCCCTGGAGATTTTTTCCTAGGGAGTTCATTGATGGCTTGTTTGATTTCTTTTTCTGAGACAGAGTTATTTAGGTAATTCATTTCCTCTTCAGTTAATCTGGGCAACCTGTAATTTTGTAAATATTCATCCATTTCACTAAGATTGTCATATTTATGTGCATACAATTGGGAAAAATAATTCCTCATTATTTTTTTTTATTTCCTCTTCATTGGAGGTAGATTCACCCTTTTCATTTTTGATACTCATAATTTTTTTTCTTATTTCTTTTTTTTATTTTCTTTTTCTAAGGGTCTATCAATTTTATTGATTTTTTCATAAAACCAGCTCTTAGTTTGATTTATTAACTCAATAGTTTTCTTAATTTCAATTTTATTAATCTCCCCTTTGGTTTTCAACATTTCTAATTTAGTACTAAATTGGGGGTTTTAAATTTGTTCTTTTTCTAGCTTTTTCAATTGCATGTCCAATTCATTGACCTCCCTTCTCTATGCTTTAATTAATACATTCAGTGATATAAAACTTCCCATAAGAACTGCCTTTAGTGCATCCCACAAATTTTGGTGTATTGTCTCATTATTATCATTCTCTTGAATGAAATTATTGATTGTTTCTATAATTTCTGTTTGACCCATCCATTCTTTAGGATTAAATTGTTTAATTTCCAATTAGTTTTTAGTCTATCTTTCCATGGCCCTTTATTGCATATAATTTTTATTGCATCATGATCTGAGAATGATGCATTTAATATTTCTGCCTTTCTGCACTGGACTGTGAGGTTTTTATGCCCTAGTACATGGTCTATTTTTGAGGATGTACCATGTACTGCTGAGAAGAAAGTAAATTCCTTTTTATCCCCATTTGGTTTTCTCCAGAGATTCATTATATATTATCTCTCTAAGATTCTATTCACCTCCTTAACTTCTTTCTTGTTTATTTTGAGGTTAGATTTATCAAGTTCAGAAAGGGGGAGATTAAGGTCCCCCACTAGTATAGTTTTGCAATCTATTTCTTCCTCTAATTTCTTTAACTTCTCCTCTAGGAATTTGGATGCTATATCACTTGGTGCATACATATTAAGTAATGATATTGCTTCATTCTCGATGGTGCCTTTTAGTAGGATATAGTTTCCTTCCTTATCTCTTTTAATTAGATCTATTTTTGCTTTTGCTTGATCTGAAATAAGTATTGCTACCCCTGCTTTTTTACTTTAGATGAGGCATAATAAATTTTACTCCAACCTTTTACCTTTACCCTGTGGGTATCCCTTTGTTTCAAATGTGTTTCTTGTAGACAGCATATTGTAGGATTATGGTTTTTAATCCATTCTGCTATCTGCCTCTGTTTTATGGGAGAGTTCATGCCATTCACATTCACAGTAATGATGACTACCTGTCTCTTCCCCTCCATCCTATTCCCTCCCCTGTTTATGTTTTTGTTTCTTCCTTCTCCCTTCCCCTCCTTGAAGTTTTCCCTTTTGACTGCCCCCTCCCTCAGTGTTCCCACCCAGTGACCCCCCCCTTCTTAACCTACCCTCTCCCCTTACTACTATTTCCCTCCCTTTAATCACCTCCTTTTCAACCCCTCCCTTACCTTTCCACTACCTATAGGACACAATAAATTTTTATACTTATCAGAGTAAGTTACTCCCCATTTGACTCCAAACCAATGAGAGTAAATTTCAAACAATGCTCCTCTCCCTCCCTCCTTTTCCTCTATTTAATGAATTTATGTGTCTATTCACATTAGAATCTTAAACTTCACTGATTAAGTTGATCCCTCTTTGAACCAGAACCAGTGAGAATAGTGTTTAAATGATGTTCCTCTCCCTCTTTCTTTCCCCTCTTCTATAGTGTGTTTTCATGCCTCTTCAAATGGCATATTTTACCTTTTCCTATCTCATCCTTTCCTTTTTCCCATTACAGTCACTTTGATCCCCTTAATAGGTTTTTTTTTAAAGTCTTCAACTTAGTGCATTCATACCCACACCCTCTATCTAAGTATAACCCTTTTGAAGGTCCTGATACTCATAAAATTTCAATATTGACAGTTATCAGCTCCACATATAGGGATGTGAATATTTTGCTCTTGTTGGGTGGGGAGGAAGAGAGACAATGTGTAACAACCTTTTAAAAATGAATGTTAAAATTGTTTTCACATGCATGGGAAATAAGATATGCAGGCAATGGCATGTAGAAATCGATCTTGCCCTACAGGAAAATAGAAGTGAAGAAGGTAAGAGAAAGGTTGGGGAGGTTGGTGATAGAAGGGAGGGCAGATTGGGAGAAGTGGTACTAAAAATGTACATCATTTTGGGGTGGGGCAGGGGAGAGATAGGAAGAAAATTTCAAACTCAAAATCTTGTGGAAGTAAAGGTGGAAAACTAAAAATTAATTAGTTAATTAAAAAACAGAAATGGTGAAAGAGACAATTTTAGAGAATTCTGAGCATTATGCACCAGTGAGGCAAAGCAAGCAAAACCAGGAGAACAATTTATGTAATTACAACATTGTAAAGAAAAAGAACTTTAAAAGACTTAAGAATTCTGATCAATGCAATAAACCAGCCCTGCATCCAGAAGAATTATGATGAAACATGTTACCCAGCCCTTGAGAGATGATGGACTCAAGGTACAGAAAGAGATAAATATTTTGGACAAAGTCACTCTGGTGATTTGTTTTGCTGCATTATACTTATTTCAGGGTATTGTTTTTTTCCCCTCTTTTTCATGATTTTTAACTTGGGAGACGAAGAAGGGTAGTTAGAAAATGTACTACTAAAAAAAAGAGAGAGGGCAATTCAATTTTTTTCTAAATGCAAAGAAGGAAACAAAAAGAAGGTCAGACAAATAGAGCAGTTTTGAAAGTAACATGAGAATATACATATGTAAACATGTGTATATATACATCTACATATATACAATAAACAATATAAAATGAGGATTCATACTTTCATATATAATCCTCTTCTGGTATTCTATTGTTTATGTAAATTTTTCATGCTTAAGTTCATAATAAAAATAATTATTAGGGGAAAAATGTCAAGATGACTAGAGATGGCCCAAGATGCAATGGATGACCTTAGTGTCTCTAATATCTGACAAAGTTCTGACTACTGTACAGTGTCTGCTTTAGCCACATTCATGGCCATTGGAACAAATTGTTTTCATTGTCCCATTCCTTCATGAGAAATCTTTAATGTTTGGAGAAGACACCCCTTCTCCCCAGATCACCATCAGGTTTGAGGTCTATTAGTTCCCTCAAACTGGTTTAGCCCGTTTACTGAGATAGTATGGCCTCTACATGTGCTCCAGCTTCTTAGAGCCACAGGTGAGAGCTGAAAGCCATATAGACACTAACAGTGAATGAATAGCCCTGAAAAGGCCTCAGCAAGCCCTTACAAAAGAGGTGTTAGTCCTCCTTGAACAACCCATACATGAAGGTTACCATCTTGCTGTTCTACAGATTAATCATTCTTGCTTTCTTCCTATTCTGGTAACACAATTTGTAAATGCCAGAGTTAGGACATTATAATCATCAATACCTCATACTGATGTAGTGAGAGGTATGGCACAGTAGATATCAAGCTGACTTTTGAGTGATGAAAACTAGTATTTGAAGCCTGTTTCTGACATGCCACCTGTGTGACTTTGAGAAGTCAACCTAGGGTTTCTGAACCATTCAATGTGTCATGGACCCCATGTCAATTTGGCAAAGCCTATTCTCAGAATCTCTTCTCAGAATCATGTTTTAAATCGATAAAATAGTAGAGTCTATATTGAAATGTGTATATATAAACATATATACATATTTACATATATAGCACATATATATGTATATTTCTGCATGTGCATGCACACGCATACACACACACACACACACACATACATCCTGAATTTAAAACTCTTAACTTTACCTTTAGGAGTGTCTGGTTATTTCCTAATGATACACATTATAAATAAGTTGGTAATCTGTATCAGTAAAGGAAGTTTCCATGCTGTAAAGTCCCCACATGAATAAAATCAAAGATCTGGACAAAATAAAAGGTAGATTTTACCTCCCAACAACACTATGAATTGAGTGGTATAAATGGCATTTCCCCATATTTGTAAGTGGGGAAATTATGACTCAGATAGGATAATGTGACTTGTCCAAAGTCATACAGCTAAGAAGTATTTGAAACTAATCCAAATAAAAGATGGACAGTACGGAGGCAGGATTTAAGAAAAAAGTCTTCCATGTCTGTTATCAAAAAACATACAACCATCTTGTGGGATTATGTCTGTCTATTCTTCTAGATGAAGAAATGTGGTGTTTCATTTTATTTTGTTAATCCAAAGATGAGCTGTATCATTTGACATAATTGGCAAGTTAGGTGAGGGGAAGCCAAAATCAGGGTTAGACCAAACACTGTAATGGAAGGGCTTTGACACTACATGTAAGGCAACATTAGGAGAATGTGCCCTTGCCAACTGGGAGCTTAGGCTGCAGCTGCTGTCTTCATCAGCATATGTAAGTAAAACATATAAAAGAGATAGAATGGGTGGGGGGGGGGGGATAACCTGTCCTCATTATTGAAACTTATTTCATTTACTAGAGGAAGAACAAGTGTGGTGAATGTGTTTTCTAATGTTGTAAAATAAAACTTTGGGGCTTTGGACCAAAGGATCATGTATGATACATATCTGACCACTGGCAATGTATTAAAGCAACTTAGGCCTGCATGTTATTAATGAGTAATTCAAGAACTACCCTTTTCCAGGCTTCAAAGGGTTTTACAGAAATAAAAATGACTCGGTGGGGTAATTATATCCCACCTACTAAAGCTACCCCAATTGGATAAGATATTGTTCACTTCCAGCCCTGAGACTTTTTGGCATTTTTCTGACACCAGAACCATGAATCCTGCATTCCACTCAAGAAGGATTTGGATCTGAATATAGATGAAGTCAAGTGATGTATCTGTTTGCTAGGAATAAGGACATTAAGATGAGAAGGACTGTACTATACAATGAATGATTTTCTCTTTCATTATTTGCACTACAAGAACTGAGCCTTTCAAAGTGCTAAGACAAAGTGAGTCATTACTGGAAATGATTTTGATCAGTGTTTGAAAGCTAATGATAAAATGACAGATGAGAGGCAATGTAATTGAGTATTCTGAACACCCCCCTCTAAACAACTGTAAAACAGTATCTCAAACCAAATTTTGAAGCAATAGAGCCAATAAAAGCTCAGGGTCAGGCATTTTTTCAACCTCACAAAACTTAGGTGGTTGGCAGGAGAAATGTGTGATACCTGGGTAGGAACATGTCTGGAGCCCCACACATGGTAGCAGCAACAGAAGCTGTAGCAACAGAAGCACCAACTTCGATATCTTACAGCCAAGAGACAGTATGGGGTTGGATAACTATTCAGAAAGAAATTACAAGAGGTCCTTTATCAGCACTGGGTACAATTGGCACTTATTGGCAACTCCATAGCTCAAATACACTTATAGGCTGTAGTTCCAGGGTAGAGAGGAGACCTGGAGGTCAATTACAAGAGAGCAGGGGCTCTGCTCGAAGTTCCAAGGTAAAGAGAACACTATTGCTTGTGGTCATGGGGGACTAAGGCCTTTCCTGGGTAACAGTCAGGGCATAAACCAGGAGAGCAGTGTCTATACCTCTCCCAGGATTACAAGACCTTGGAAGCACCAAGACTGTGTAGCCCCCAAGAATTAGCTCTGAAAATAGAAGCACAAAAAAGAATGAAGTTTGGGGCAGTGCCTCCCTATACCCAGGGTAACAGAGATCAATTCTAACATGAAAGCGTAAGTCAAGAAATGTTCTGGAAAAATGAGTAAACAGGGGGCGGCTAGGTGGCACAGTGAGTAGAATGCTGGCCCTGGAGTCAGAAGGACCTGAGTTTGGATCTAGCCCCAGACACTTAACCCACACAAACGAAAAACCTAGCCATGTAACCTTGGGCAAGTTACTTAACCCCAATTGCCCTCCAAAAAGCAAAAAAAAAGAGTAAACAGCAACTAAAAAATAATGAGATGATAAAAAGTTACTAAAGTAGAAGGAAAGACCAAGACACAAATTCATAGGGGAAAATTAGTGTAAAAACAGTTTAAAACAAAATCTCAAAGAAAAATACTAATTGGACTCAATCCCAACAAGAAATATTGGAAGAGTTAAAGAAAGAGATTAAGAGTGGTATAGAAAAAAAATACTGGGAAAAGAAAGAATGATGAAAGAGAATCAACATGCAAAAAATGGAAAAGGATTTACACAAATTCATTTAAGAAATAAAGCAGAAATTATCAAATGGAAAAAGAGGTACAAATATTCAATGAAGAAAATAATTCCTTAAAATTTAGAATTGCACAAGTGTAAACCAATGGCCCCATGAGAAATCAAGAAACATTAAAACAAAATCAAAAGAATTATTTTAAAAAGAAGAAAATGTGAAATATCTCATTGGGAAAAAATAAGTGATTTGGAAAACAGATTGGAGAAAGATAATTTAAGAATTATTGGACTACCTGAAAGTCATGATTTTAAAAAAGAGCTTAGGGGCAGGTAGGTGGCACAGCAAATAGAGCACCAGCCCTGGAGTCAGGAGGACCTTACTTCAAATTTGGCCTCAGACATTTAACACCTACTAGCTGTGTGACCTTGGGCAAGTCACTCAACCCCAATTGCCCTCCAAAAAGAAAAAAAATTTAAGTCTAAACATCATATTGCAAGAAATTATTAAGGAAAACTGCCCAGATATCCTAGAACCAGAAGGCAAAATAGGAATTGAAAGAATTGACTGATCACCTTCTGAAAGAAATACCAAAATACAAGCTCCTAGGAATATATCTGCCAAATTCCAGAGCTTCCAGGCCAATGAGAAAATGCTGCAAGTAGCCAGAAAGGAACAATTTTATTACTGTGGGGCCCTAGTCAGGAGAATATAGGATTTGGCAGCTTCTACATTAAAGAATCAGAGGGCTTGGAATATGATAGTTTGGTGTACAGAGGAGATAGAATTATAACCAAGAAGCACCTGCCCTACAAAGCTAAGTACAATCCTTCAGGGGAAAATGGATATTTAATGAAATGGATGACTTTCAAGCATTCCTGATTAAAAAAAAAACAGAACTGAACAGAAAATTTAATTTTCAAATATAAGACTGAAGAGAATCATAAAAAGGCAGACAGGAATGAGAATTCCTAAGGAATTCAATACAGTTAAACTGCTTACATTACTAAATGGGAAGATGGCACTTGTAACTACTAAGAACTTTATAATTATTAAGGCAGTCAGAAGGAGTATACATAGAGAGGGTAGGGATAAGAGTTGATTTTGATAGGATGATATGTGAAAAAAATTAAGGGATGATAAAAAGGGATGCACTAGGAGATATGAGAGAGGAGAGATAGTATGGGGTAAATAATCTCACACAAAAGGTATAGAACTTTTACATTGGAAGGGGAAATAGGGGGTACCAGAAAATGCTTGAACCTTACTCTCATTGTAATTGGATGAAAGAGGGAATATCATACACATTCAGTTGGTCAGGAAATCCATCTTGCCCTAGAGGGAAGTAGGAAGGGAGGGGTATAAAAGAAGTTGAGCTGATAGAAGGGAGGGATGATTGAGGGAGATGGTGGTGAGAAGCAAAACAATTTTGAGGAAGGATAGGTGAAAGGAGAGAGAAAGAGAGAGACAGACAGAGACAGACAGACAGACAGAGACAGAGACAGAGAGAGAGAGAGAGAGAGAGAGAGAGAGAGAGAATAAACAGGGCAAAAAATAAGACAGAGAGAAATACACAGTAATCATAACTATGACTATGAATGGGATGAATTCACCTATAAAATTAAAAACCAGAAACCTACAATATGTTGTTTACAAGAAATACACTTGAAACAAAGTGACACACACAGAGTAAAGGTAAGGTACTGGAGTAGAAACTATTATGCTCCTGGTGAAATTTTTTCTAAAAAATCAGAAGTAGTAAGCATGATCTCAGCAAAGCAAAAGCAAAACTAGGCCTAATTAAAAGAGATAAGTAAGGAAACTATATTTTGCTTTAAAGTATCATAGACCATTAAGTAATATCAGTACTAAACAGATATGCATCAAATGTTATAACATCTAAAATCTTAAAAGTTAAATGAGTTACAGGAGGAAATAGTAAAACTCAACTAGTGCAAGACCTCAACTTTCCCCTCTCAGAGCTAGATATATATAACCATAAAATGAACAAGAAAGAAAGGAAATGAACAAAATCTTCAAAAAGTTGGATATGATAAACCTCAAGAGATAACTTAGTGGAAATAGAAAGGAATATACCATTTTCTCAGTGGCATACGGCACAGTCAGAAAAACTGTCCATACACTAAGGCAAAAAAATCTCACAACCAAAAACAGAAAAGCAGAAATATTAAATGCATTGCTTTCAGATAATAACACAATAAAATTATATTCAATAAAGGCCAGGGAAGGATAAATTAAAAATCAATTGAAAACTAAATGATCTGAAATAATGAGTTTGTCAAAGAAGAAATCATAGAAACAATAATTTCACTGAAGAGAATAACAACAGTGAGGCTACATAACAAATTTGTGGGATGCAGCCAAAGCAGTACTTTGGGGGAAATTCTCTATAAATGTTTATGTCAGTAAAATAGAGGAAGAGCAAGCATGCAACTAGAGAAACTAGAAAAAGAACAAAGTAAAAATCCCATATTTAATACCAAAATGGGAATCCTGAAAATGAAAGAAGAGATTAATAAAACTGAATGCAAGAAAACCATTGAACAATTGAAATGAAATCATTGAAATAAAGTTAGGAGCTGATTTCATTTAAAAAAATAAAAACAATAAAATAAATAAACTATTGTTTAATTTGATTTTAAAAAAGAAGAAAACCAAATTACCAGTATCAAAAGTGAAAAGGGTGAATTCACCATTGATGAAAAGGAAATTAAAGCAATTATTAGGAGCTATTTTGCCCAGTTGTATTCCAATAAATCTGACAATCTAAGTGAAATAGATGCATATTTACAAAAATATAAATTGCTCAAATTAACAGAAGAGGGAATAGAATATTTAACTCTATTTTAGAAACTGAAATTGAACAACTTCATCAATGGGCTTCCTAAGAAAAAATCCCTAGGACCAGATGGATTCACAAATGTCCTACCAAACATCTTAAAAAAACAATTACTTCCAATACTATACAAACTATTTGGAAAAATAGGCAAGTAAGGAGTCCTACCAAATTTCTTTTGTGACTCAAAAATGGTACTGTTATATAAACCAAGAAGAGCAAAAACAGAGGAAGAAAACCATAGACCAATTTCCCAATGCCAATTATCACCACTATTATTTAGTAGTGTACTAGAAATGCTAGCTATACCAAGAAGAGAAGAATGAGAATTTTAAGGAATTAGAATAAACAATGAGGAAACAAAGCTATCACTTTTTGCAGACAATATGATACTATACGTGGAAAATCTAAAATAATTAACAACTTTTAAGTCTCAGAATATAAAATAAACTCACATAATACATTTGCATTTCTATATATTACCAACAAAGTCCAGCAGCAAGAAATAGAAAGAAATTCCATTTAAAATAACTGTTGACAATATAAAATACTTGAGAGTCTACCTGCCAAGACAGGCTCAGAAATCATATGAACTCAATTACAAAATACTTTTCACATGAATCAAGTCAGATCTGAACAACTGGAATGACATCAATTGTTCATGAGTAGGCTAAACCAATATAGTAAAAATGTCAATTCTTTCTAAATTAATTTACTTATCCAGTACCATACCAAACTACCAAAGATTTATTTTATAGAGCTAGAAACAATAATAACAAAATTCATTTGGAAAAATAAAAGGTCAAGAATATCAAGGGAATTAATCAAAAAAATCTAAAGGACATCAGATCTTAAACTGTATTAGAAAATGGTAATCATCAAAATATTCCAATATTGGCTAAGAGTACTGGATCAGTGAAATAGATTGGGTACAAAAAATACAGGATATAATTACCATAGGAATTTAGGTTTTGACAAATTGAAAGATCCCAGCTTTTGGGACAAGAACTCATTATTTCACAAAAATCTGCTAGGAAAACTAGAAAATAGTTTGACAGAAACTAGGTATAGACCAGCATTTCACACCATATAACAAGAAAGGATAAAAACAGGTATGATTTAGAAAGAAGGGGTGGCACCATAAGCAAATACAAGGAACATGGAATAGTTTATCTGTCAGATCTATGGATAAGAGGAGAATTTATGACCAAATGGGAGCTAGAGACCACTAAAGGATAAAAAATGGTAATTTTTAGTATGTTAAATTAAAAAAAGGTTTTAAACAAACAAAAGCAATGCAACCAAGATTAGAAGGAAATCAGAAAATAGAATAGGAAGGGAATTTATAGCAAGTGGCTCTGATAAATGTCTCATTCTCAACTTTATAGAGAACTGAGTCAAATTCACTAAGGAATAGAACTCCTTAAAAAATAGATCATCAAAATGGAAAAAGAGGTACAAAATTTCACTGAAGAAAATGATTCCTTAAAAATTAAAATTGGGGGGGGCGGAGCCAAGATGGCGGAGAAGAAACAGCTCATCCAAGCCTCTCTGCCCCCAGATTCTCCACAAACTATGTAAAAAAGGACTCTGAAAAACTTCTGGAGCCCCAGCACCCACAGACCGACACAGAGAAGCTAACCTCCCGCTGAGGACAGCCCAGCACCCTGCAGGAAGGACCAGCGCAGTGGTCTGGGAGCCGGCAGCGCGCAGAGCGCAGGAGCCAGCCGAGCCCAGGTCCACGTGAGCCGAGGTTTTAGCCCCAGGGCGGCAGGGCCAGCAGCCGGCTGGAGGAACCCCAGAACACCAGGAGCTGTGGCGACTCCAGAATTATCAACATAGACATGCCTAGGACAAAGTAAGAGGTTAGTGTCCTATGGACTTTGGGACTGTATTTGGGGAATGCGTCAGCTCCCTCCCCTGGGGGCTAGAAGCTGCTGAGGAGACACGCCACTGTGTAGTTTTCAGAGGCATTTCCGGCTCCCAGCCTACAAATCTTGGGGAGATCCAGCGATCAGTCTTGGGGGGTAATCGCTCTTGCTTTAGCCTCCCTGGATCTGGATTGTGATCTAGGGTGGAAGTTGTGGGTGGGTTTACAACTTGCCAGAAACGGAAGTTGCCCCCCACACGTTCAGGACGAAAATTCCTCTAGCTGGCCTTAAAGCCATAGTGTGGGAACAAGCCCAAAAGTCAAGTAATTAAGTGGCACATGCCAAGGCAAAGGAAACAGAAAAATGCAACCCTAGACTCCTATTTTGGGGGCATAGAGCGGGAAAAGGACTGTGAGGTCAGAAGTCCTGCTCCAAAAGCCCCAGGGAAAACATGAGTGGGTTGCAGGCCATAGAGGACCTTAAGAAGGACTTTAAAAATCAAATAAGAGAAGTGGAGGAAAAATTAGAAAGAGAAATGAGAAGGATGCAGGAAAAGTATGAAATGAGGGTCAACAGCCTGACTGAGGAAAACAACACCTTAAAAAATAGACTAACTCAAATGGCAAAGAAGGCCCAAAAGGGCAGTGAGGAGAAGAATGCCTTAAAAAGTCGAATTTGCCAGTTGGAAAAAGAATCTCAAAAGTTCACTGAGGAGATTCATTCCTTCAGAGTTAGACTGGAGCAAATGGAAGCTAATGACTTTATGAGAAATCAAGATGCTGTTAAGCAGACCCAAACAAATGAAAGAGTAGAAGGCAATGTGAAATATCTCATGGGAAAAACCACTGACCTGGAAAATAGATCCAGGAGAGACAATTTAAAATTATTGGACTACCTGAAAGCCATGATCAAGGAAAGAACCTAGAAATCACCCTTCAAGAAATTCTCAAGGAAAACTGCCCTGATGTTTTAGATCCAGAGGGCAAAATAGAGGTTGAAAGAATCCACCGATCACCTCCTGAAAAAGATCCCAAAAAGAAAACTCCCAGAAATATTATAGCCAGGTTCCAGAATCCCCAGATCAAGGAGAAAATACTACAAGCAGCCAGGAAAAACAATTTCAATATTGTGGAAACACAATCAGAATAGCCCAGGACCTGGCAGCTTCTACACTGAGGGATCGAAGGGCATGGAATATGATATTCCAGAGGGCAAAAGAACTGGGAATGAACCCAAGGGTCACCTACCCAGCAAAACTGAGTATTTTGTTTCAGGGGAAAACATGGTCATTCAGTGGAATAGAGGACTTTCAAGCATTCTTGAGGAAAAAACCAGAGTTGAATAGAAAATTTGACATCCAGATGCAAGAAGTAAGAGATGCCTGAGAAGGTAATAAGGGAAAAGAAATCAAAAGGAACCTATCAAAGTTGAACTATTTACATTCCTATATGGAAAAGCAATAACTGTGACTGATGATATCTTTCTCACTATGAAAATAATGGAAGAAGGGGGTGTGGTCATATAAATACATATGTGAATGTTTATGTATATGGTTACAGTTATATGGGTAGAGGGCATAGGTTGAATTTGTTGGGAAGGGAGAACACTCAAGGGATGAAATTATGAGGTGAGAGAGGGAAGTGGCAAGAGGAGATGGGGAGAGACAGGGGTAGGGTAAACTATCCCATGTAGAAGAAGCAAGGGGAAGTGGTTGCAAAGGAGGGGGAGAATAAGGAAGGCTAAAAAGGCAAAACCACATTCACATTGAATTTGGTTCAGGGAGAAAATGACATACATACTAAATGGGACATCTCAACCTGCAGCAGGATAGGGGGAAGGGGGATGAGAGGAGGGATGATGGATGGGAGGGCATACTTGGGGGGAGGGGAGGTTGGAAGTACCCACTATAGAAGAGGGACAGGATTATGTAGGGAATGGACCAGGTGGGGGTGGGATGAGTGGGAGGGAATTATAAGCATCCTTGTACAATATATCTACTATGATAATGTTTTGCATAGCTAGACATGTACAACATATACTGAATTACTTATCTCCCCAGAGGGAATGGGTGACAAGGGAGGAAGGAAATGGATCTGAAATTCAAGGTCGTAACATTAAATGTTTCAAATATAGATATAAATACTATTATTAATACTCTTTTGCCTATAATTGGGAGATAAGATGTGCAGGCATTGGGACACAAAGATTCATCTTCCTCTAATGGAAAAGTCGATGGGGGTATGGGGGAAGGTATGGGAGAGAGTAGATTGGAGGAAGCGATATCTTGTGGGACTGCTATTCTGGGAGGTTGGGTAGGGGAATAATGGGGGGAAAATGATTGTAACTCAAAATCTGGCGGAAATGAATGATGTAAAACAGAAGTTAATAAAGTATTTGTTTAACAATAAAAAAAAAATTAAAATTGGGCAAGTAGGAGTTAATGAATCCATGAGACATCAAGAAATAATAAAACAAAGCCAAAAGGATTTTTTAAAAATGAGAAAGATCTCATTGGAAATACAACTGATCTGGACAATAAACCAAAGAGAAATGATTTTTAAAATTACCTGAAATCCATATCAAAGAAATACATCATATTTCTAGAAATTATCAAGGAAAACTACCCTGATATCTGAGATCCAAAGCGTAAAATAGACACTGAAAAAGTGTACTAATAGCCTCCTTGAAGAGAGCCCAAAAGGAAAACTTACAGGGACATTGTAGCCAAATTCCCAAACTCCTAGACCAAATAAACAAATAAATAAATAAATAAATAAATAACACTTCAAGCAGCCACAAAGGAAAGATTCAAATGTGGAACCACAGACAAGATCACATAAGATTTAGCAGCTTCCAAGTACCACAGGGCTTGCAGTGGATATTCTAGAAGGCAAAAGTGCCAGGATCACAACAGAGAATAACCTATCCAGAAAAACTGAGTATAATTCTTCAGGGTAAAAAATTGGCCATTTAATGAAATAGAAGACTTTCAAGCATTCCTGATAAAAAGATCAGAGAAAAATAGAAAATCTGACAGTGAAGAGAAGCATAAAAAAGTGAATATAGAAGACTAATATATTATATGTGTCTCAATAGAGTTAAACTGCTTACATTCCTATATGAGAAGATTCCTATACATGTAACTCCTAATATCCTCCATCATTATTAGAGCAGTTAAAAGGAGGGAATGTGACACAACTTCCAAACAATGCGAAAGGGAACTCTGAACAACTTCTGGAGCCCCAGCACCCACAGAACTACACAGCAAAGCTAACCTCCCACTGAGGAGAACCCAGCAGCCCCGAAGGGAGTGGTGAGCACAGCACTCTGAGAGCAGGCAGCACAGCACTCTGGGAAACTACAGCTCACCTCACTGGGAGCAGAGACCAGGCCTATGTAAGCCACGGTTTTAGCCCTAGAGTGGCTGGGTGGCTAGGTGGCACAGTGAGTAAGAGTGCCAGCCTCGGAGCTGGGATGACCCGAGATCCAATCCGGCCTCAGAAAATGAGTACCCACACATAAATAATGACTAGCCGTGTAACCTTGAACAAGTTACTTAACCCCAATTGCTTTAATTGTTTTGTTTTTTTTTAAATAGACTAACTCAAATGGAAAAAGAGGCTCAGAAAGGCAATGAGGAGAAGAATGCCTTAAAAAGCCAAATTTTCCAGCTGGAAAAAAGAATCTCAAAAGCTCACTGAGGAGATTCATTCCTTCAGAGTTAGACTGGAGCAAATGGAAGCTAGTGACTTTATGAGAAATCAAGATGCTGTTAAACAGATCCAAACAAATGAAAGAATAGAATGCAATGTGAAATAACTCGTGGGAAAAACCACTGACCTTGAAAATAGAGCCAGGAGAGATAATTTAAAAATTATTGGACTACCTGAAAGCCATGATCAAAGAAAGAACCTAGAAATCATCCCTCAAGAAATTCTCAAGGAAAATTGCCCTGATGTTTTAGACCCAGAGGGGGAAATAGAGGTTGAAAGAATCCATCAATCACCTCCTGAAAAAGATCCCAAAAAGAAAATTCCTAGGAATATTATAGCCAGGTTCCAGAACTCCCAGATCAAGGAGAAAATACTACAAGCAGCCAGGAAGAAACAATTTCAATACTGTGGAAACACAATCAGAATAGCCCAGGACCTGGCAGCTTCTACACTGAGGGATCGAAGGGCATGGAACATGATATTCCAGAGGGCAAAAGAACTGGGAATGAACCCAAGGATCACCTACCCAGCAAAACTGAGTATTTTGTTTCAGGGGAAAATATGGTCATTCAGTGGAATAGAGGACTTTCAAGCATTCTTGAGGAAAAAACCAGAGTTGAATAGAAAATTTGACATCCAGACACAAGAAGCAAGAGATGCTTGAGAAGGTGATCAAGGAAAAGAAATCAAAAGGAAATTATCAAAGTTGATCTATTTACATTCCTACATGGAAAAACAATAACTGTGTCTGATGAAACCTTTCTCATTATGAAAATAATGGAAGAAGGGTATATGGGCATATGTTTACAGATATACATGGATAGAGGGCACAGGTTGAATTTGATGGGAAGGGATTATTCTTAAGGGATGAAGTTAAGAGGTGAGAGAGGAAAGTGGCAAGAGGAGATGGGGAGAGACAGGGTAGGGTAAACTATCTCATGTAGAAGAGGTAAGAGGAAGTAGTTGCAAGGGAGGGGAAGAACAGGAAGTCAAAAAGGCAAAATCATATTCTCATTGAAGTTGGCTCAAGGAGAGAATCACATACATACTAAATGGGATATCTCACCCTGCAGGAGAGTAGGGGAAAGGGGGATGAGAGGGGAAATGATGGAAGGGAGGACATTCTGGGGGAAG
This sequence comes from Gymnobelideus leadbeateri, assembly GCA_011680675.1. NCBI lineage: Eukaryota > Metazoa > Chordata > Mammalia > Diprotodontia > Petauridae > Gymnobelideus > Gymnobelideus leadbeateri. Next base: position 172,115 of record WOXC01007626.1, on the reverse strand, counting down.
GGAAGGTTGGAAGTTCCCACTATCAAAGAGGGACAGGATCAAAGTAGGGAATGGACCAGGTGGGAGGTGAGATGGGTGGGAGGGAAATATAAGCAGTCTTTTCTACTATGGTAATGTTTTCCATAGCTATACATGTACAACACATACTGAATTGCTTATCTTCTCAGAGGGAGTGGGTGACAAGGGAGTAAGGGAATGGATCTGAAAATCAAAGTTTTAAAATTAAATGTTTCATAAGATATCCAGGCATTGGGGCTCAGAGATTCACCTTGCCCTAATGGCAAAGTCGAAGGGGGTAGGGGAGAGAATATGGGAGAGAGCAGATTGGATGAGGGGATACCTAGTGGGACTGCTGTTCTGGTGTGGGGGGTAGGGAAAAAAGGGGGAAAAATTGTAACTCAAAATCTGGTTGGAATGAATGATGTAAACTAGAAGTTAATAAAGCATTTGTTTAATAAAAAGAAAAAAAAAAGAAAAAAAGAGAAGAAAAAGGAGGGAATGCATTCCAGGCTTCTGGATGGGAGATATATATGAAGTATACTGAAGGGTATACTGAAGCCAGCTCCAACCAGTTTGTGAGAGTCAGTTTTTAAATTTTTATTGTGAACATTTATACCTTGAAAATTAGAAAATTCTGCAAATCATAGCTCGATTAATAATTTTATTGATTGTCTAGACTATAAGTAATGGATAAAATGTTAATAAGACAAATTAAATTTAAAAGTGTTTCATGGCTTTCCAGGGCTGGAGCCAAGATGGCAGAGTAGAAACAACACTTCCAAGGTGCTCCCCCCCACACCACTTCCAAACCATGTAAAAGGGGACTCTGAACAACTTCTGGAGCCCCAGCACCCATAGAACAACACAGAGAAGCTAACCTCCCGCTGGGGGCAGCTTGGTGGCCCTGCAGGGAGCAGCCAGCACAGCACACGAGGAGCCAAGCCCAGGTCTGCATGAGCCATGGTTCTAGCCACAGGGTGGCTGGGCCAGCAGCTGGCTGGAGGGACCCCAGAACACCAGCAGCTGTGGCAATTCCATAATTATCAACACAGACATGCCTAGGACAAGGTGAGAGGGCCCTATGGACTTTGGGACCAGTATTTGGGGAACACGTCGGCTTCCTCCCCTGGGGGCTAGAAGCCACTGAGGAGACAAGGCACACACGCCATTTTGCAGCTCCAGTGGAGGCTTCAGCTCCTGGCCTGCGAACTGTAGGGAGATCCAGCAATCAGTCTTGGGGGCTAATTGCTCTTCCTTTAACCTGCTTCAATCTGGATTGTGATCTGGTGGGGAGGTCTGGGGTGGGTATCCAACTTGCCAGAACCGGAAGCTGTGAAGACCCCAATGTTTGGGACAGAAGCTCCCCTGTCTGATGGCAGAGCCCTACTGTGGCAACAAGCCTAAAAGTCAAGTAATTAAGTGCCAACATGCCTAGGCAAAGGAAAAAAATAAACAGAAAAATGCAACATTAGACTCCTATTTTGGGGGCAAAGAGGATCGAAGCATGGAACAGGAGGAGGACTGTGAGATCAGAAATCCTGCTCCAAAAGCCCCAAAGGAAAATATGAGTGGGTTACAGGCCATAGAGGACCTTAAGAAGGACTTTAAAAATCAAATAAGAGAAGTGGAGGAAAAATTGGGAAGAGAAATGAGAAGGATGCAGGAAAAGTATGAAATGAGGGTCAACAGCCTGAATGAGGAAAACAACACCTTAAAAAATAGACTAACTCAAATGGCAAAGGAGGCTCAAAAGGGCAATGAGGAGAAGAATGCCTTAAAAAGTCGAATTTGCCAGATGGAAAAAGAATCTCAAAAGCTCACTGAGGAGATTCATTCCTTCAGAGTTAGACTGGAGTAAATGGAAGCTAGTGACTTTATGAGAAATCAAGATTCTGTTAAACAGATCCAAACAAATGAAATAATAGAAGGCAATGTGAAATATCTCATGGGAAAAACCACTGACCTGGAAAATAGATCCAGGAGAGATAATTTAAAAATTATTGGACTACTTGAAAGCCATGATCAAAGAAAGAACCTAGAAATCACCCTTCAAGAAATTCTCAAGGAAAACTGCCCTGATGTTTTAGATCCAGAGGGCAAAACAGAGGCTGAAAGAATCCACAGATCGCCTCCTGAAAAAGATGCCAAAAAGATAACTCACAGGAATATTATAGCCAGGTTCCAGAATTCCCAGATCAAGGAGAAAATACTATAAGCAGCTAGGAAGAAACAATTTCAATATTGTGGAAACACAATCAGAATAGCCCAGGACCTGGCAGCTTCTACACTGAGGGATCGAAGGGCATGGAATATGATATTCCAGAGGGCAAAAGAACTGGGAATGAACCCAAGGGTCACCTACCCAGCAAAACTGAGTATTTTGTTTCAGGGGAAAATATGGTCATTCAGTGGAATAGAGGACTTTCAAGCATTCTTGAGGAAAAAACCAGAGTTGAATAGAAAATTTGACATCCAGACGCAAGAAGTAAGAGATGCCTGAGAAGGTAATCAGGGAAAAGAAATCAAAAGGAAATTATCAAAGTTGAACTATGTACATTCCTACATGGAAAAACAATAACTGTGACTGATGATACCTTTCTCAGTATGAAAATAATGGAAGAAGGGTATATGGGAATATGAATACATATGTGAATATGTGTATATATGTTTACAGGTATACATAGATAGAGGGCAAAGGTTGAATTTTGTGGGAAGAGATCATACTTCAGGGGTGAAGTTATATGAGGTGAGAGAGGAAAGTGGCAAGAGGAGATGGGGAGAGACAGGGTAGGGTAAACTATCTCATGTAGAAGAGGCAAGGAGAAGTGGCTACAGGTGAAGGGAAGAACAGGAAGGCAAAAAGGCAAAACCATATTCTCATTGAATTTGGCTCAGGGAGAGAATGACATACATAGTAAATGGGATATCTCACCCTGCAGGAGAGTAGGGGGAAGGAGGATGAGAGGGGGGATGATGGAGGGGAGGGCATTTTTGGGGGGAGAGAAGGTTGGAAGTACCCACTTTCAAAGAGGGACAGGATCAAAGTAGGGAATGGACCAGGTGGGAGGTGAGATGGGTGGGAGGGAAATATAAGTAGTCTTTTACAATATATCTACTATGGTAATGTTTTGCATAGCTGTACATGTACAGCACATACTGAATTGCTTATCTTCCCAGAGGGAATCGGTAACAAGGGAGGATGGGAATGGATCTGAAATTCGAAGTTTTAAAATTAAATGTTTCAAATATATAAATACTATTATTAATACTATTTTACATGTAATTGGGAGATAAGATGTTCAGGCATTAGGGCACAGAGATTCACCTCACCCTAATGGTAAAGTTGAAAGGGGTATGAGAGAAGATATGGGAGAGAGCAGATTGGATGAGGGGATATCTTGTGGGACTGCTATTCTGGGGTGGTGGGTAGGGGGAAAATGGGGAAAATTTGTAACTCAAAATCTGGCGGAAATGAATGATGTAAACCAGAAGTTAATAAAGCATTTGTTTAAAATTAAAATAAAAAAACTACAAAGTATAAAAGTGTTTCATGTATACATTTTTTCCTCTGAGGGCTATTTGTTAAACATTTTCTAGCATACTCCTGGTGGGAGGTCACATGCTGAATTACAAAGGAAGAATAGTCAATGGCCCTTTTTGACTATGTGAAGGGGTTACATCAAATAACGATGCAAAATTAGTTTGAAGTCAGATTAGAAGTAAAAGTAAAAGAATGTAAAGAGAAAGATACAAATACAGAGAAAAGAAGAGTCCAAGTCCAAGAGAGAATTCATTAGGTGAAGAGGGGGAGGAGAAGAATTGGACAAAGGTCATTACCTTTTTAATCCTCTGCAAGAAGACTTGCCGTTGTCATTGGCAAAGAAGAAAAGGATCAGTTTCCTAACCAGCTTCACTCATCTTTTTTTTTTTCATTATAGAAAGATCCATGGTGGATATATACCTGGCTTGAACATCATGATAGGAAAAAAGAACTAAATTGACTTCTAAAAGTTAGAGAAAACAATAAAGAAGAGAGGGGCTCAAAAAAGTGTTCAAATACTAGAAGGAATTATAAAATGGGTGTGTTACCTTCTTTGAGCTGCCTAGATCAACAGAAAAAAAAATTACAGGCATTGCGTAGGAAAGCTAATTGAGGAGCTAATCACAACTCTTCCCAGCAGTGGAGATACTTACTAATTATAACAGCCATAGTGTATGCAAATTTACATGATCAACCAACTGAATTCATCTTCATTTATTTTATTACCAAATGCAAGGGACAAGTTTAGACCCTCATAAGTTCAAAGATTTGGAACTGAAAGGGACCTTAGAAGTCATTGACTCTAACTCCTCTTTTTACAGAAAACAGGCTCTGAGACATCAAGTGATGTCTCAAGTGACTTACCCAAGACCACATAATTTCTAAGTTCACAAGGTGATATCTATACATACAAATCTACCTAAATCCAAGTCCAGCTTTCTACTAAGAGCTGGCCTTGAAGTCAGGAAGACCTAAATTCATTTCACAACACTGTAGCATGCTATCTGTGAGGTCACTGAGAAAGTTATTTAACCCCTCAGGTCCCTGATATCAATTCTAGATCTAAGACAACAAGTTACAAAGGAATTGCTATCTGTATCATGAAATTTTCAAAGCAGAATTTTCCAACAGCGGTAAAACTGCTCTACTTCTCAAAGGGAGAAGATTTTTGAGGCATTATTTTTAGATAACATATTTCAGCTCATTATTAATAGGGATCCAAAACATATAGATCTTACAATGAAATTGTACTTTTTTAAAAAGAAATATTCATTTGGCAGTTTGCCATTCTAATCACTAACAACATATTAAGTACTTTCTATGGGCAAGGTACTAAACATTCAATATTATAGAATCACAAATGTTTAGAAAGGGAAGAAAACTTAAAGATAACCCTAATTAAAAACATTTTACAGTTAAGGAAACTAAGGCCCAGACATGATATGCAATTTATCCAAAGGCACAAAGCTAATTGGTAGCAGAACTAAAACTCAAGTGATAGAGAACGGAGAATATTCCCCAAATTACAAAAACATTTGAGTCAAGAACATGATATAGTAGAAAGAGTTGGTTTTGGCTTTAGAACACATGGGTTAAAGCCCTGCCTCTGATATTTATTACGTGTATGATACTGGGGAAAAGATCACTTAATATCTCTAGGCCTTTGTACTCAAATCCTCTAAAATGAAGGGGTTTTTTGTTTTGTTTTGTTTTAGATTAGATAACCCATAAGGCCCTTTCCAGCTCTAAATCTATGTTGCTATGACCTTTAGACCTTTGCCTCCATGTTTTTGTTGTTCAGTCGTTTCCAATCCTGTCCAACTCCTCATGACCCCATTTGGGGTTTTCTTGGCAGAGCTATTAGAGTCGTTGCCATTTCCTTCTCTAGCTCATTTTACAGATGAAGAAACTGAAGCAAAGTTAAGTGACTTTCCCAGGGTCATAGAGCTAGTAAGTGTCTAAGGCTTGATTTGAACTCAGGAAGATGAGTCTTCCTGCCTCCAGACCTAGCACTCAATATTCACCATGCCACCTAACCATCATTTTACAGAGGAAGAGACTAAGTTGTGGCTCATTTAAGTGATTTGGCCAAAATAATATTGCAAGTCACTGATAGATGGAGTATTAGAGACCAACAACTGGGATTTCAACAGTGGTTTACAGAGTACTTAACCCAAGGAAATGCTATGAAGTTGTTTTGTTTTTGAGGGTAGTTTAAGATGAGGAATCTAAGGCTCAAAGACTGAGAGTCAAGTAGTTAGTAATTACAGGACACGGGATTTTAACCTGTCTTCAATCTTTAAATAGACTAACCAATTATACCATACTGCCTGAAAACATACAAGTTGGCAATACTATTTGAAGTAATAATAATAATAATCTTCTCGAAAACCAGAGCAGCTATTAAAATAATACAGTAAATATTGAATGGGTCATCAATGAATGGAACATCCAAATTAATGAGATCCCAAATCCATCTAAGTACTGAGTTACATATCCCTTGCCCAGAGGTCATGTCCCTGGAAAATTCAGTTATCCAGAGAATATCCCTAAAGTCGAAAATGAACAAATATGGCCACTTAACTGTAAAAACAGAGACCACAACATGAATACAGTAAAGCTAATGGATTTTACTCTCAGATGAGTCCCTAGGGCCCCATTTACTCATACTCCAGACCCAATTCTAACAAATAAAATTATCTTGTTTCACAGGATTCACAGAACATTAGGAATAGTAAATTTGAATGATGGTCAAGAGCTGCTTCATACAGGCATGCTGAAAACAGGAAGAAGAATCAGCAGGCTGACAGAAAAAAAGGAGACCAAAGAAAAAAAAAGAAAACGGATGAGAAAACCCACACCCTCATCATCTCTTTATAATATAGATTTCATGTCTACCAGTCTCTTGAAATTATTCCATCAAAGTTTACCAAGGAGCTCATAATCACCCAAACCTTAGCATTTTCTCTTCCTGCCTTCTACTCTGTCTACTGACCTTTTTCTTCTTCCTATTCCACCTCCCTGTACGTGTAATCAGATTGGAGATTGAATGAAGATGAGATAATTATCAATAATAGCTATTCTCCTAAAAATATTTCCACCATGCCTGCCACTCCCCTTCTCACATTCCTCAGCTTTCTTTTCTGTACAGTCTCCCTCAGATATCATAACCACTCTCAGCATTTTTCTCTATCAGCTCGATGTTCTTTACTCTAACTAGGAAAACTACATCACCAGCCCCAAAATCTATTCAAAACTCAACTGGAATGTCCTAATATTTGTACTATATCTTCACATGGATATTTGGTTTGTATCTTAAATTTAACTCATCCATGTCTGAATACCTCATCTTTTCCTGACCTCACCCTCTCCCCCACCCCTGCCAAAAGAAAAAGAAAAACAAAACTTGCTCCTCTTAACTTTCTTGTTTGATTTTTTGTGTAAGGGAGTGACATGGCCAGACTTGTGTTTTAAGAATAGCAGCATGATGGCTGTGAGAAAAAAGGACAGGGAAGACACTGGAGACAGGAAGACTAATTAGGAGGCTATTTTAATAGCTAGGATAGAGGTAGTGAGGACCTGTGATGGCTATACTATTATTCTAGGAATCTAATCCCTTATTATAGGAGAGTCAGAATATTTGATTTCAATGATTTCATCATTGAAGCACGCCCTCCACCAACACTTATCACACCTTCTTCAAACCCTGTTCCATAGTTTCATAAGTTACTGGAGCAAAAAAATAAAAACATCTCAGTATCTGATTACCCAGCCTTCTGATGAATTTTTCGGTACAGCTTCAGATGACAGCTATTCTCTGGGCCCCTAATCAGATTTTTTTTCTAGATCTCTACGAATTTCCCAAGCTAGTGCTCTGCAATAATAGCTTTCCAAAACCCAATGTCACAATAAATCCATGAAAAAAAATGGAGCTATCAGAGTAGGACTTTCACTTATTCATCTTGGAATTTAGAATGATTATTGATCTTGGGCACCTGTGAAGTTGAAAGGAAATAGGTATATTGAAAATATTTTAAGAATGGTCTTAAACGGAAAAAAATAGGTATTCTAAAACTGAATAAGATAATGATGATACTGATTCTGATATTAATAATAATTATAATTAAGTCTACCATCAGGATGATGTTATATGGCATGGCCAATCTTCCTATGAATTCTAGAAATCTTATGTGAAGGAGTTGGACTGCTCTTTTGCAGATACTTTTATAGGGTCTTTTTTCCTCTAACTTCAATGTTATATACATATAATCTCAGCCATGCTTAAAATTGAAAAGTGATTAAAAAATCTTTGAATCTGTGAAAGTTAGCATAGCCCCATACAGCCTAGAGGCATCTTTGTTCTATTAGCATAGAATATTCTAAATAACTTCTTTTTCTTTTTGCTTTTTTTGAAGGGCAGTTGGGGTTAAATGACTTGCCCAAGGTCACACAGCTAGTAAGTGTTATGTGTCTGAGGCCAAATTTGAACTCAGGTCCTCCTGACTTCAGGGCAGGTGCTCTGTTCATTGTGCCACCTAGCTGCACCTCTAAACATACTTCTAAGAATTATTTAATTGGGTATGAAACATTAAGTAATTCTAATTTTTAGGGTAATGTATAAAGTCAACAATAATCTATCGACAATTTTAAAAACAGTCAACCAAACATGACCCATAAATACCACAAGTGTCAGGAGAACTCACTAGTCCCATATTAACCCTGGGAAGTAGAACTACAAGTATTATTATCCTTATTTTAAAAATAGAGAAACTGGGGGCGGCTAGGTGGCGCAGTGAATAGAGCGCCGGCCCTGGAGTCAGAAGGACCTGAGTTCGGAGCCGGCCTCTGACACTTAATCCATACAAACAAAAAAAAAAACCTAGCCGTGTAACCTGGGCAAGTTACTTAACCCCAACTGCCCTAAAGGGGCGGCTAGGTGGCGCAGTGAGTAAGAGTGCCGGCCTCGGAGTTTGGATGACTCGAGATCAGATCCGGCCTCAGAAAATGAGCACACACACATAAATAATGACTAGCCGTGTAACCTTGAGCAAGTTACTTAACCCCAATTGCTTTAAAAAAAAAGAGAGAAACTGAGATTTGTATTGCCAAGGATCACAAAGTTAGTCAAATTCAAGGTCGGCACTGGATCACAGGATTTTGATCTATGTTCTTTTTTCTATACCACTCTGTCTCTTTGGGTAGATTAAAATAACATATTATCATATTGAAACTGATTTCCTAAAGTTGATGTTACTATCCTAGGAAGTTCTCAGTTTGCTAAAAAAAAAAAAATCCTACACCATATTGAATATTCCATATTAAACACTTGCAGGCTAATTGCACAGAAATCTCAACAGAATTTTGTGTCCCAAGAAAACCTCCCTCTAACAAAATGATTTTTCAGACATTCTTAACATGTTAAAATAGTCTCAGGCTACTTAGGACTTTCCTGGAAATGAGTATACTTTATTTAGTTGGGTGGGATCCTGCCTAAAAAAATAAGAGTTGATGTCACAAATTTTCAAAAGGGATGTGTGAAAGATCTGGCTTAAGCAAAGACAATAATCTTAGTTTAATAGTTTATTCATCACTGTGAGTTTGTTTAGTCTTTTAAAGAAATCTGGCCCTCTTCCAGGCCTCTCTCAGTACTCCTTATGTAGGAGCACCTCTGGCACCTAACTAACAATACAGGATCCTATTCACCTGTCTGCTCTTCTCCACTGAGGATGGTGGCCTTTTCTAGTTTTAATCACACCTCCCTTTTTTACTGTCATTCTTTTAAAAAATTCAAACTTTGTTGGCTCAGAACACAAAGCCATCCAGTGGTGTATTCACTCTCTTTTTCAAAGTTTGAAAGAGTTCCAGCAGTGGACCACCAGTGTAAAATGTGGACACCTACACTCTTCACTAAAGTAGTTCAAAAAATTTTATAATTGATAGACTCTACCTTCCCACATACCCTCTCATCACCACACTGGCCTTTGAATTTGTATTTTAATATAGCTAAGGAGAATTTTTTAACATGAAGAGGAGTTCATCAATATCAGTTCTAGACACTATTAATACTCATCCCAAAATCTCTGTGGTGCCTGGTGTAGAAGATAAAGAAACATGGAACATATAATAAGGTAGATTTCATTCAGTCATTCAGTTGCATCCTACTCTTTGTGATCCTGTTTGGGATTTTCTTGGCAAAGATACTGGAGTAGTTTGTCATTTTCTTTTCTAGAGGAATAAGGCAAACAGAAGTTAAGTGACCTGCCTAGGATCATACAACTAGTAAGTGTATGAGGCTGGATTTAACTCAAGTCTTCCTTCAAATATGTATGTGTGTATATGTGTGTGTGTGTGTGTGTGTGTATATGTGTGTGTGTGTATGTAATATGAACTTTATTTATTTACAAAACCACCCTAAAAAAGCCTTTAATCTCTTAACATGACAAAGAAATGGGGCATTATTCTGTAATTGATAATGGTCAGTCTATTCCTTGGAACAGATTTACTTTCGTTGTAATTCTTGTTTTTATTTTCAAACAGATTCTAATAACAGTTTACAAAACTATGTGTCACTATTAAATAAGTGTATTATTCTTTGAAAGAAGTAGCCATACTGGTGAAACCATAAATCCATTGAAGTATATTGATAGGTAATGTCATGAAAAGAAGCAATCTATGCTCTTTTTAACCTATAGTCCACCATCCTCCTTGTTAAAATTGAATTCATTTTTTCTAGTTTTACCTTGACAAAATTATCTACCTTATCCAGGACAAACAAACAATAATAACAACAAAAAATTGTTTCTGATGAAATGACCCATACAGAGAAGTTTGAATGACCTAAACATTCAGATTTGTATGCTTATCTAGATAGTTGGGAGAAGCTCCCATCCTTCACTTCTATTTATACTATGTAGATGTGGAATAATCTTATCTTTCATATAAGGCAGTATCTGGTACTTAGACATAAATGGAAAAGCCACCAGAAATTGACTTCACTTGACTATCTCTGAAAATTAAGCATATGTTGTGTAGGCTTTTCCTCACCTCCTCTGGTTTCTAAACAATGCCAAAAACTACCATTCTATGTGTAGTCAATCATCTTTCATCTTTTCAATATAGTCATTGAAAATGAAAACATCAAACCTGGTTATCAAAATTCAAAAGAAAGCATAGTTTTTAGGTTTACTATACTTAAAGAACTTTCCTTATCTACAAGCATGGGTCATTTTGTTACTCCAGTTCATTCTCACACTGAAAACAAAAGGACTTTGAGTGGAAGTAACTCTATAAACATTCCAGATATCAGTGTTTCAGGATTTAAATTTTTCTGTAAGGGTATTTCCTCTATGCATTTACATTGCAACTCATCTATGCCTTGGTAGATGTTTTTTTGAGTGGACAGATAGAGACAGACAGACAGATGGACAGATGGAGGGACAGACAGATGGCTGGATGGATAAATAGATAGATGATGGATGGATGGATGGATGGATGGATGGATGGATGGATGAAATAGCCTCTGGTAGTCAACTCTGGGGAAGTAAGCCTCTCTGAAAACAGCTATATTACTCCTCTGGTGAACAACCCATAGTCCATCCTTTCACCCAACCTATAAGCCTTTCAGGTATGGTAAATCTGGCAGAATGTAAAATCCATTGATATAACTTGGACAGCCTAGATTTACCCACACACCACGAAGAGTCATTAGAGGATAATTTTAGTTGAGAAGGTTGATAAATATAAAATAATAACTACAATCTCTATAAATCCATTTACAAAATTCTTGACTATAATAATTCCCATATGTAATTCTCATATCTTACAAATATAATTTAACACACATACATAATATTTCTTACATAAAACATTTTCCCACTAATAACTGTATGGAGCCAGTCCTGTGTGAACAGTATAACATTTTTAAATGTATTCAAGAAGACAGACACGAGTTCCAAACCCCAGCTTAATGTGCAAAGACTTCTACTGCTGGTGGAGCATCTCCAATTACAATTTTTATGGCTAGTTCATGATATTCTTCAAATTCAAATGAAAGAGAAAAAAACTGGTTAGTTTGAAAGAAGGATGTGACTAGGCATATAACTGAGTTGGAGGTCAGTCCCTCAAAAGAGGCTGTTAGCATTTTGCAGACTTTAAAGCTATTATTATTTAAAGCTTAATAATCCCTATTTTTTAAAGTACTGATGGCAAAGTAAGCCATTGGAAGATGTATTAACTCCTTCAAGTACCTGAAATATTAATTGTGGAATATTTTTAAAAGAAAAGCGTGGGGGAAAACAAATTGTGAAATAAGGGCCATATTATGTCAGAGTAGGATTATAGCACAAAGAGGTCATGGAGCAGAGACTGGGTGACTAGTCAGGTACATAATAGAGGAGAATCTTTGTTCAGTTAGAAGCTAGGTTAGATGACATTTAAGGACACTTCTAAATGAGATTCTCTGGAGGCAAAATAACTATATGTGGTTAATAGAGACAAACAGACACAAAAGCACAGAGACAGAGAGAAAGAGAATGTCCAAAGGAAAAGGTGCCAGGACTGAAACCATATCATATGAGGAAGAGTTGAAAGAAACAGGAGTATTTAGCCTGGAGAATGGAGGCTTAGTGTGGAACATTATAGATGTCTCAAAATATATGAAAAGCAATGTTGTAAAAGAGGAATTCAATTTATTCTACCTGACTTCAGAGGAAAAAAAAAGATTGGGAGAGGAATTTATAAGGAGGAAGATTTTGGCTCAATATGCAGGAGAACTTTCTAACAGTTTACTCTTCCCATAAATGAAATGGTTTACCTTGTAAAGTAGTGAGCCCTCCATCATCATAACTGTTCAAGAGCAAGTTAGAGGAGTATCGGTCATGGAAGTTATGAAATGTGATTAAATGAGATAATGTATGTACACACTTTAGAGCATTTTGCAAAGACAAGTTGCTGCTGTTATTTTTGTTATTCTTGTTATTAGAAAGGATTCTTGATGTGGGTAAAAGACTATATTGGGTGATCTCTAATAACAAGATTCCTTTCAACTCTAAGCTTCTAAGATTTTATGATTCTATGAATCTAATGTTGACTTGAATATCTGAGATTCTTGATAGCCCCAATCCCATGATTTCCTAATTCTTGCTGTTCTACCAGCATAAATACATGCTTTGGAGAGGTCAGCCCAAAAGCAGGAGGACAAAAAGCTAAAGCTGAGAGTCCAAGTCGGGCTGTAGGATGGCCAAAGAAAAGAAACAAATTATACAAAAGATAGCCAGAAGCAATGGCTAATATAATCACCTTTTAATAAAGGTCTAATCTAGTCATGAGACTGCAGAACTGTGAATTCTGTCCTAGTCTTTACCTTGCACTTTCCACATGACCTTGGAACAACCAGTCAATCACTTTCCAACCATGCTTCAGTTACCCTAGTTGTACAAAGAAGTCAAACACTCAGCTACATCAGAGAAGTGTTGAAAGGCTAGAGATAATTATAGATGTCCATCCAAGGCACAGATTCCACAAAAGAACATGTTTTACTTTCAAAACCCTAATACTTATGGTACAAAGGTGGGGGGAGGATTTGGAGGGGGAAAAAGTAGCATTCATTCCTGTATGTCTTCCAAGTTTTAACATCTGTTAGTTTTTCCAGGCAACAAAGACTGTCTCCTCCAAACTACTTATTCAATCCATGATGTTTCACCATGAAACAGTTTGCTACAAGATTTTGAGTAATGATGGGTATGGAGTCATGCCAAAGGACTTAAAATTTCACAGTTGTGCAGAGCTGCCAAAGGGTCAATTATCTCAGACATCAACATCTAAGTACATACAGAAAGTCAGCTTGTAAGGTAAGAGACTGCAATCACAAGAGAATCGTATAGTATCATTGTCCTAACAACTTAGAAAATGGCTTAATGTCACTGTTTGACATCTGGAGCCAAGAAATCAGAAAATCTTCACTTTACTTCAACAAAATAAAGGGTCTGTGACATTCCTTGGTCCATAGCCGACACTGTTTCTAATAACATCCAAAAGGACACATAAACTGAGTTTCATCTGCAATGTAAGAAATTCTTGATTGCCTTTAGCATAGACGAGAATTTGGGTACCATCCAATAAAACTTCAACCTTTTCCCCCATCTAAGAATGTTTAGAGTATAAAGACAGAGTAAGCCATCAAAAGGATTTTACACTGACCCTTGACCACAAAGTCAACTCTGTCTGTTTCTCTGACCATATTAACAAAAAAAGTACTTATTTGTAAAATAAACATTTTTAAAAGTTATTGAAAAATTTTAGGTAATTCTTATGGATTTACATGGGAAATATTTACCTAACTTCCCAGTGTCTTCTAGTAACATTATTTTAAAAAGTGAACTGACTTGTGTCTGCTATATGGAAGCTTATCATATGTTCTGGAAACACTGAGTCATAAATGAGCCATAAGGATAAAAATATGTAAGTCACTGGAAGACAGGTCCTCTATCTCATAAGTTTTTATAGCTCCTACACCTAGCACAGGGTCTTCCTTATTGCAGGTCTTCCATGAAGTAAATACATGCTTATAAATGATGAAAATCCATGTTTAATCCCAAAATACAAAACATCATTATTAAAAAGATCAGAGAATCTAAGAATTGAAGAAGCTTCAGAGTTCACCTAGTACACAGGAATTCTCTCAATATTATCACTGAGAAATTATTGTAGATGTCCACTACTTTCAAAGGCAGGTCATTCCACTCTGTGTTTGCTCTGTTTGTTAGGAAGGTTTTCTTCATGTAAGGCTACCTCTCTAAAATTCCTATTCTTTGCTCCTGGGGCAAGAAAAAAAGTCAATTCCTTGTCCATTAAATGCCTTTCAAATAGTGGAAAATAGTAATCATATATTCACTAAGTGTTCTCTTCTACAAACTAAACATACCTACATCTTCCAACCAATCCTCATCATTTGGGTCCCACTTGCAACATCAAGGCATATTCTCCCAGACATATTACAATTCACTGTTGTCATTACCAAGATGTGGTATGAAAAAATGAACATAGTACTTCAGAAGTGGCCTGACCAAATCAGTCTCCCTTCCCTTCTTCTAAAAATATACCTTTCTTAAAGCAGCCCAAGAAAACCTTAGCCTTTTTTGGCAGTCATATCATCTGCTGGTTCATATTGACCTATAAATCATTAAGATTCCTACATACTTCTTAAAAACTTCTTTCTAATTAAGCTTCCAATATCCGAAATTGTATAGTTGATTTTTTTAGCTCAGGTGTACAACTTTACATTCATTCTTTTTTTTAAAAATGTCATGTCATTATATTCCAGTTATTATTCTGTATAGGATGAATGTGGTTTTTTTTTATATTCTCAATTTATGTTTAAAAAATGTCATCCCTCCCTACTGTAGAGTTTTTAGCATCTGAAAATTTTGAAAGCATGGTATCTATGACTTCATCAAAGTTATTGGAAAGAACCTTAAACAGAGCAGGGGCCAAATACAGATCCCTGTGATACTCATGTGATGTATTCATTCAATAAATGAATGAACAAATGAATCAATAACCATTTATTAAATGTTTACTATGCATAATAAATAGGAAGATAGCCCCTGCTCTCCATAACCCTATGACAATCACAAAAAAATGGGGCGGGGGAAAATCTTAGACTGCATTAAGAAAGGCAGAAACGAGAGAGCAACAGTACCATTGTACTATTCACTCCTCAGATCATAAAGTGGTATTGGGTTGAGTTCTGGAGTGCCACCACGTAGGAAGAACATTGACAAGCTGAAGAATGCCAGACCAGAATAACCAGAAAGGTGAAAGAACCCAAGTCTTTACAAAAGAGTTTTAGTTTGAAGGAACTTGCAATGTTTTGGCTAAAGACAATACTACAATTGGCTGGATTTAAAAGAGGCTGAATGGATAAATCCCCAAAAGTAATTATTAATGGTTCAATGTCATTTTGGTAGAAGGTTCCTAGTAGTATCTCAAGGGTCCCTCTTTGTTCCTGTGCTGCTTAACATTTCTTTCAATAACCTAGATAAAGGCTTAGAGGACATGCTCATCAAAAGTGCAGATAAATACAATGATGGGAAGGATAGTTAATGGGTTGAATGATAAAGTGAGGATTTTAAAAGTTCTTGATAAGCTAGAAATTTGGGATAATTTATTAAGGTGAAATTATAAAGGTATAAACATAGTTTCAGATCTTGGTTCAAAAAATTGCTTTATCAAGTGCTACATAGAGGAGGAATGTCTACATATCAGTATTTCTAGAAAAGATCTGAGAGTTTTAGTGGGATATAAATTCAATATGTGAAGACTGTGATATGGAAACCAAAAGTATAATGGGATCTTGGGCTCTCTTACTGCTACTTTGACCCTGAGTAAGTTACTCAACCTCTGTGGACCTCTGGCTCCTTATCTTCACACTTAAGGATGCAATACAAAATGACTTCTCAGATCCCTTCCAATCAGTGAATTAGTGATTAACGTGATTTGATGCCACAAGAAATTTTAAAGATGATATAGTTCAACTCCCTCATTTACACATGAGAAAAGGAACATCCCCAATTGTCAGGTGAATTGTCCAATGTCATGCTTTTTTATAATGGTACAGGCTTGATTTGAAGCATATAGAATGGGTGAAGATGCTTTCATAGGAGTTATCCCATGGATTGTACAAGAAGCCACACTAACAATTGCAGCAGACATGTGTCAGTCAACACGTATTTATTAAGTATCTACTGAGTATACCAAGCACTAGGAATAAAAGAAAGGCAAAAGATAGTCCCTGCTTCCAAGGAGTTCACAGTGTAAGAGAAGAGACAATAACCAAGCAACTACAAAATGGAGATAATCAACAGAGAGAAGACAGTGACAATAAAGGGAATTGAGAAAGACTTCTTGCAGAAGGTAGAATTTTAGCCCAGACTTGAAGGAATCCAAAAAGCAAGAAGGCAGAAATGAGGAGCTAATTCCGAGTATGAGGGACAGTCAGTGACAATGCCTAGACCTAGGACATCGATTGTCTTGTAAAAAAAGGAGAAAGGCCAGCGTCATTGGATCACAAAATAGCTAATTCAGTCCTACCTTTCCAGTCTTCTTAGGAGTGGGTTAGTTTATTGCAGGCTTTGAACTCCAGAGGATTTTGTGTATTGAAGTGATAGGGAACCCCTGGAGTTTATTGAATAGAAGGTAACATTATTATGCCTCTGCTTTTGGAAGATTAATTTGACTTAGATGGCTAAATACTAAGGATGGTGGCATTTTGGGACAACAATTCTCCCTGCACCCCTGAGTTCATGATAGGGGATGGGGGAAATGGTGAGTGATGCTGCAGCAGTTAAAAAGGAGAGATATTATCTTCTGTACTGAATGAAGAGTTCATTAGGCTCCCTCTCTGGTCTTTTGCAAACAAAGGTAGAAATGACAGCCTCTTTACACATGGCAATCACAATATATATGTCTTACCTGGGTGAACTTAAGCCTGGGTTTCAAGCCACTGGTAGCTTCTACTGTTTTGTTACTTCCCTGAGCACAGGTGACCAAACAGTGGTTCCAAAGTAATTATGATCAGCTTCAGAGGATGCCTCTTGAGTCTGAGCAGTCAGAAGATCGCGGGTTTCTCAACAGGAGCTGACTAGCAGTAGGAGCGTTCTGCAACTATATTCTTGATAGGTTAAGACAAACACTAGGAAGAAGACTAACCCAAGCCTTGACCTGGCTTGCTAAAAGACCTAGAGATGGAAGGAATTATACATTGGCACATTGGTGCCATGACACCTTGTAGAGCCAAGGTGAACATGAAATGGCCAATCAAGGGGCTCATAAAATGTCTCATTTCAAGTATCAACCTCCCAAAAGAATATAGTAGCAGCTATGAGTTATTGCTTTATGTTTGGGGGGGGGGGCGGTTTGTTTGTTTCCCTGTTTGTTTGCTAATGTACCCTTGTGAGTCTTTTTTTTTCTTTTGTGTCGAGGAAACAGATATCCTGTACCAATTTAGAACAGAGACTGAACACCTTCCTATTCTTCCTTTTGGGTACATCCAAGACAGGAGTCAAACCTCAGCTTTAAGGGACTGCATGCATCCCTGACATCAGAGTCTAAAGAATGAGAGAGTTTGAAAAAAAAGAGTTTAACCCCTCTCTTTAGAAGGTCAGGCTCTATCAGAAATTATTCTGATTCTGATTAACACATGGAAAGGTTCTGAGCTCAGAGGGCTCTCAATGAAAAGGAAAGGGTGAGCAATGATTATAACATCTAAAAACCAACATTTGAACTTGTCTTTTGACTTTGAATATTCTTAAAATTCTTTTAAAACCTTCAGTTTTCACATCAACAACCCTGTGATTCTTCTTTGTCCCCTCTAATCGTCCCATGTTGCATGGGGGTTAGAGGCCTAGGATTAAAGACAGGAAGATCTGAGTTTAAGTCTTGTCTTTGATACTGATGTTTACTCTGTGACCACATAGAAGGTTATTTAATCTATCAGTCCTCAAGGCAACTCTTGAAGACTAAATTACAAAAGAATTTCCGATCTATGTGGGTGGAGTGAGCTTCCATCAACATCAGAAGTTCCCCACACAGATTTACATCATAGTTTCAGATGATAAATGCACAAATAAACTAATAGATAAATAAAATTTAAACATAAAATAAAAAAAAATTCCAATTAAAGAATGAATGAAGAATGATTTTAAATAAGAATTAAATAAATAAGTAATAAATGCATAATGTGAATAAATAAATACATAAATAATATAAGGGCTTAAAGAGATTAGGCTTAGAAAGTACACAAGTTCAAGAATTTAAATTAAGGTGATTAGTATTGCAACCTATTATGTTCTATTCTCCAGAGTGTAGTGAGCTGTATTGCTTCAGTTTTAGCCAATCAAGGCAGGCAGGCATGCATAAGAAGCATTGACCATTCAAACAGACCAGCCAAACTTATTTCCATGATCTCCCTCTCCATTAACAAAGCCTAAGTAGGATGTTGGAATGTGTATCCCCTATAGATGTAAGAGCAATTCAAAGTAAATATTTGTGTGCCTGTTGCAATCTCATACTGCACCTCCAAATGTTTATTGGGAATAAACAGTTCTGTTACCAAGATGAAAGTATGACCACATTATTCACTGTGTCTGGATACATTTGGTGAATTGTACTGTCAATCAACATTCTCCTACACCCCCCAAAAAATGAGGCAATTACAGGATGGTTGAAAAAAATGAATGCACATAGGGTGATTCATTTCCAGCTATTATTTTTGCTTGCTACTGTAAAGTAGATTTATAAAGCCCCAAACCTTGGTAACTGACTAACAAACACAAACTTTAACCCTGGAAGACCAGTCTGAAATTAGAACTACCAAAGTCCTGAAAAAGTAATGGATGAAATCTTATAGAACTCCTGCTTTGCTACAGAGGAAATACAATAACCTTTTCTGAATAAAGTAGACACTGGGGTGCCATGTACACACATACATGCATATATAGTAATTAATATCTAAATTATGCGGGCTATAAGCTTTCAGATTAGCATTCTGTTTACAATCAGGCAATGACTCAATGACTCACTGAGACGTACAAGGTGATTTTCAATCATCTCTTCCTCTTACCCTGAGTTTCAGTTCATCCTTAATCCTGTTCTCACTACACTTTCCACCGTGAAAGTTATTCTTCTTAATAAAAATAACAAAGAAAATAGGAGCTGATTAATTATAAGTTCTTTCTTATTATAATCTGGCAATATTTCCCAATCTAGCTCAATTCTTTTCATTCTTTCTTCTTGCTCTCAATTTCCTTTGATTTTTGTTAAATTATCCTTAGTAATTTTTACAACTTCCATTCATTCTATGTTTTAACATTCTGCTTCTCTTGTTGAAGGGACTGTACCATTTTTTGGTATCGCTCCTTAGAATTCTTCCTTCCATCTTTTGTATATGTATTTTGTCCTCCTTTACGTCCCAACTAAAATCTCATGTTCTATAGGAAGTCTTCCTCAACACCTTTAAATTCCAATGACTTCACTTCATTAATGATATCCTATTTATCCTGTATATAACTTGCTTTGTATATATTGTTTACATGTTATTTCCCCCATTAGGTTGTAATCTTCTTGAAAGCATGGAAAGCCTTTTGCTTCTTACACAGAGTAGGTACTTAATAAAAATTTATTGGTTGGTTTTATTTTTGGTTTGTTATTAAGATTTAACAGGTGGGATTCAAGAAGTACTTTAACTATCACTCCTTTGTAACTTGTCTATAAGACTATTTCTAAAGCATTTGATCATTCCCTAGTCTGTCACACATTTCCATATAAATATCAACAAATTTAACATGTCTTAAACCGAATCTGCCTTCTTCTCTCCCCCCAAACTAGTCACTTTTATTGACTTTTCTCTTTTTTTTTTAAATGATGCCACCATATTTTCCCTTTTAGAAGCTTATAAACAGGAATCCTCCCCTCCTTTACTTCAAACATCTAAACAATTACAGAGGGGCATACAGTTGGAATGAACTTTTCATTGTTGGACTTCTGCAGGTGAAGCCAAGATGGTGGAGAGAGGAAGCACTCAATGGAGCTCTCCCAACATTCTGCTCTAAGCTACTTTAAAATACCACCTCAAGGTGAATGGGGATCCAAGATGGTGGAAAAAAGTCAGAGTATATCTTGAGATTTTCCAAAATCCCCTCCAAACAAATTTTAAATAATGCCTCAAAAAATTCACAAGAGGACAGAGTGAAACAATTTCCCAGCTCAAGATAACTTAGAAAGTAGGTCTTTCAGATTTAAGTGATGGTGAAGTACAGGGTGGGAAGGGAGTACAGGCTGAGCCAGAACAGGCTACACCACAGCACACCAGTAGTAGATTTGGGGTGATTTAATCAGCAGAAGCAGCTGTGTCCAAAGCTCTAAGCCTGCAGATGGTAAAGGGGGAGACAACTGGTCAAAAGGAGATAACAGGCACTGGGTACAATACTCTGTTGCATTGCCCACACATGAATCTACCTCTCAGTTCTAGGTTGCACTCTCAGAAAGAAGAGGAACACTTTCACAGCAGAACTCCCAGCCACAGGGGAATGGGGAACCCTCATCATGGTTGCAGGGCAGAAAGAGAGCTTATAGTTATTCACAGACCAAAGCACAGGCCAGGCAAGTACTAAATACACTTCTCCTTATATCACATCACCTTGGAAGAACTGAAAGCTTATAGATCCCCAGAACTGCCTCTAAAAACAGTTGCACAAAAGTCCTGAAAGTTAGGACTGTGCCCCCTCCAACTTAGGAGAAGAGTTCACCTTTAAAGTTAAAAGTCAAGAAATAGGCTGGAAAAATTAGGGAAAAAAAGATCCTGACTATAGAAAGTTACTGTGGTGACAGGGAAGATCACAACACAAACTCAAACAAAGACAATAAAGTAAAAAATACTACATCCAAAGCTTCAACAAAAAAATGTGAATTGATCTCAGACCCAAAAAGAATTCTGGGAAAAGCTCCAAAAAATTAAAAAATCAAATAAAAGAGGTAGAGGAACAACTGGGAAAGGGAAATGACAGTGGTGCTAGTAAACAGTGAAAAAGAGTCAACAGTTTGCTAAAGGAGGCACGAAAATTACTGAAGAAAATAACACCTGAAAAAACAATATGGGTCTAATGGTAAAAGAAGAACAAAAATACACTGAAAAGAAGAATTAATTAAAAAGAAGAATTAGCCAAATGGAAAAAGAAGTACAAAAATTACTGAAGAAAAAAATTCCTTAAAAAGTAGAGGGGACAGAGCCAAGATTGTGAAGTAAAAGCAGGGACTTGCTTGAGCTCGCCCCCAAACCCTTCCAAATACCTGTAAAAATTACTCTAAGCAAATTCTAGGGCGGCTAGGTGGCACAGTGAGTAGAGTGCTGGCCCTGGAGTCAGAAGGACCTGAGTTCGGTTCCGGCCTCAAACACAACACACACAAGCAAAAAAAGAACCTAGCCATGTGACCTTGGGCAAGTTACTTAACCCCAATTGACCTCCAAAAAAACCCACAAATTCTACAGCTGCAGAACCTACAAAATGACAGAGTGAAACACATCTCCAGCCCAAGAGAGCCTGGAAAGCCAACAGGAAGAGCATATCGCACCAGGATAGTAGCGGAGCACAGTCTGGCATGGGCTGTGCTGGGCACAGATGGGGCCAGAGTAGGCCTTAGGGGACTAAATTGCTGGCAGCTGAGGTGATTTCAAGACTTCTCAACCCACAAACACTAAGAACAGCTTGGAAGGTCAGTGGGGAATGCTCTGTGGGATGTGGGTGAAAGAGGAGACCACAGTCTGGCCCTAGCCCTGAAGCAGCGGTGTGTCAGCAGTGCCAGCAACAGCAGCAGCACTGCTTCCAGCACTCTGGGCCCACAGATGGTAAGGGATCTAGAGCCTGAAACAAAGCCTCTGAAGCCTGGAACAATATACCCACACCCACACCTACTCCCACCCCCACTGGAAGCAGAGTCCTGCCTTGAAAAGGGAGTTAGAAAGTCAAATATTTGGCTGGGAAGGTGAGTAAACAGTGTAAAAAGAGTCAGACTATAGAATCTTACTTTGGTGATAAGATCAAAACATACAATCAGAAGAGGACAACAAAGTCAAAGCTCCTACACCCAAAGCCTCCAAGAAAAAATATGAATTGGTCACAGGCCATGGAAGGGCTCAAAAAGGATTTAGAAAATCAAGTAAGAGAAGTAGAGAAAAAAATTGGGAAGAAAAATGAGAATGATGCAAGAAAATCATGAAAAATGATTCAAAAGCTTGCTAAAGTAAACCCAAAGAAATACTGAAGAAAATAACACCTTATAGACTAACTCAAATGGCAAAAGGGGTCCAAAAAGCCAATGAAGAGATGAATGCCTTAAAAAGCAAAACTGATCAAATGGAAAAGGATATCCAAAAGCTAGCTGAAGAAAATGATTCCTTAAAAATTAGAATAGACCAAATGAAATCTAATGACCTTAATGAGAAATCAAGAAATTATAAAACAGAGCCAAAAAATGAAAAAATAGAAGAAAATATGAAATAGCTCACTGGAAAAAACACTGACCTGGAAAATAGATCCAGGAGAAATATATTTTTTTAAATTATTGAGCTACCTGAAAGCAATGATCACAAAAGAGCCTAGACATCATATTTCAAGAAATGATCAATGAAAACTTCCCTGCTATTCTAAAGATGCCCCATTTAAAATTATTCTAGACAACTGCTGTTATATCTGTCAGTGCCATTTGTCCTTAGTTTTCGAAGAGGACCATGTCATCAGGGAAATGATAACATGATTTGCAGTTGACTTTGATTTGAGTGAGGGAAGGCTGTGCAAGGTCACCAGACTCACTTCCTCCTCCAAAGTCATCATATACTCATCATGCTGATGGCCCAGGATGCAGTGGGAGACCATGGCCCTTTTAGGCTAAGGCCTTTTCATATACTCACTTCGAGTGAGGTAATACCCATTCAGTGAATCGGCCCCTTTAAGAAGTGTCAAGGGATGGCCCTTTTAATTAGAAAAAAAGGGAAAAAATTGAGCTTGGAAGGGAAGACCCTCTCTGGGTTGCTGTTCCAAACAGTTACCATCGAAATTCACTTTATGGCAGAAGGGCCCAAAATAGAACCATTAAGTGGAACTTGGCAGGGGCCTATTGTGGTTCAATATATGAGCTTCACAGTGAACTGAGTTTAAGGTTTTGTAGAAGGAAGAGAGGAAGGAATGAAGGAAGAAAGGAAGGAAAGAAAGAAAGAAACTAGCTAGCAAATCCCAAGTCAAGTGAGTAGCTTCTGGCCATCAAAATTTACCTCCTTTGGAGAGGAGGAGAGGGAAAGGGAGAAGGAAAGGATGAGCTGAGTTACCCAAGTAGCTGGGTCTCCATTCAGGAAGCTCATTCTACTCTAGAAAGTATAAAAACTGGTGAATACACCTACCAAAACAAACCCAGGATCTACATGAACAAAACCATAAAACAAAACTTTGTACACAAATAAAATCAGATTTAAATAAACTGAAAAACATTAATTGTGCTTGGGTAGGCAGAAACAACGTAATAAAAATGACAACTTTAGCAAATTTAATCTCTATATTCAATACCATCTCAATTACATGACCCAAAAAGATTTTATGGAGATAGAAAAAATAATAACAAAATTCATGTGGAAGAACAAAAGATCAAGAATATCAAAATAACTAACAGGAAAAAATGTAAAGGAAGGAGGTTTATCAGTGGCAGATCTTAAACCATATTATAAGACAGTAATTATCAAAACTATATGGTACTGGCTAAGAAATAGAAAGGTAGATCAGTGGAACAGAATAGAAATACAATCTATAGAAGCAAACAAATATAGTTACCCAGTGTACGACAAGTCTAAAGACTTAAAAGAATTAATTACTTGGTAAAAATTGCTTAGAAAGCTGAAAAGCAGTCTTATAGAAACTGGGCATAGACCAAAATCTTACACCATTTACGAAGATAAGGTCAAAATGCATACATGGCCTAAATATGCAGGGAGATAATATAAGAAAATTTGAAGAGGAAGAAAAATATTATCCATGAAAGTTATAGATAGGTGAACAATTTATGAACAAACAAGAGATAGAATGTTGCGAGAAGAAAAATGAATAATTTTGATTATATTAAATTTAAAAGGTTTTGTAGAAATAAAACAAATGTAGCCAGTATCAGGAGGAAAACAGAAAGGGGGTGAGGGTAATTATCTAGACAGCTCCTTAGATAAAGGTCTCATCTCTCAAATACATAAAGAACCTTGTAAAATCTATAACAAGGCCAGTCATTCTCAAATTGATAAATAGTCAAAGGATATAAACAGGCAATTTTCTGATGAAGAAATAAAAACAATATATAATTACATAAAAAGAAATGCACTAAATCATTATTGATTAAAGAAATACAAATTAAAACAAACTTGAGATATCATATTACATATCAGATTGGCTAAAATAATAGAATGGCAAAGTGACAAATGTTGTAGGAGATGTAGAAAAATTGATGGTCAATGGATCTGTGAGCTGATTCAACCATTCTGGAGAGAGCTTTAAAATTATACCCAGAGTTATAAAACTGCCTCTACCCTTTGACCCAGTCATTCCATTATTGGTTCTCTTTCCCAAGAGGATTAGAAAAAAATGAAAAAGAAGCTGTATATTCTAAAATATTTATAGCAGCTCACTTTGTGGTGGGGATGCCCATAAATTAGGGAATTGCTAAGCAAACTGTGGTATATATTCATAATTCAATATTACTCTGTTACTCTGATAAAAGAAATGATGAGCTCAATTATTTTCGAAAAGCACAAAGAAACCTCTGTGAGCAAAATGAGTAAAACCAAGAGGACACTGTATACAGTAGCAGTGTATTGTTTTAAGAACAACTTTGAGCAACCAAGTCATTCTGACCATTTATAAATACACATATTAACATCAAAGAGCTTAAGAAGGAAGATTCTATTTGAATCCAGAAAGGAATATTGTTGTGGTGTAGGAAACATTGACCTGGTAGATTAAAAAAAATATGGAAAAACTTGGACTTATGAAGGAAGATGCTATCAAACTTCAGAGAAACACATGACAAATGGAAATAAGCATAGTATGGTCTTACATATGTGTATATGAGTGTATGTATGTATACATGTATTTGTATGGGTTCACAACTTCATCAAATGTGCATTAGTATCCCAATTTTCTCATATTCTCTCTAACATTTGTAATTTTTCTTTTCTGTCATATTAGTCAATCTGATAGGTGTTAGATGGTACCTCAGAGCTGTTTTAACTTGAATTTCTCTAATCAACGGTAATGTAGAACATTTTTTAATATGACTATAGACAGCTTTGATTTCTTCTTCTGTAAACTGACTTCATATCTTTTGACCATTTATCAATTGAGGGAACAACTCATTCTTATAAATATGACTTGCCTCTCTCTCTCTCTCTCTCTCTCTCTCTCTCTCTCTCTTCATATATATATATATATATGTAAGAAATAAGTCCTTTATCAGAAAAATTTGCTGTATTTTTTTCAAGTTTTCTATTTTCTTTCTAATATTGGCAGCATGGATTTAAAGAAAAGACTTCCAAAGGTTCCCGATGAAAAAGACCAGAGCTGAATAGAAAATCTGACTGTCTAATATAAGACTCAGGAGAAGCATAAAAAGGCAAACAAAAGAGAAGTCGTAAGGGACTCCATAAGGTTAAACTGTTTACCTTTCTATATGGGAAGATAATACATGTGACTTCTAAAACTTTACCATTATTAGGGAAGTTAGAAGGATTCTACATGGAAAGATGGTGCAGGAGTGAGTCAATTATGTTGTGATGATATAAAAAAAAAAGTCGATAGATGAGAAAGAGGCAAAAAGAGGAAGGGAGAGAAAGAATGAGAAAAATTATTTAACATAAAACAGGCACACAAGAAAGAGCTTTTATAATGAGGGTGGTGTTTGGGAATAGATAACATTTGAACCTCACATCTAAATTAGTTCAAAAAGGGGAAAATATAGTCAACTGCTAATATAAATATATCTAATCCAATGGGGATTTAGAATATTAAAAAGAGATAAGAAAAAGAGCAGGGGGTGTGTAACAGCAATCACCCTAGCATACCCAGGATGGCTGCTAGCACAGTTTCTTTGATCTGCTTTTCTAAAGGAAAGCAACTCAAAAGGGGTTAACAATCTTACTTTAATCAAACATATGTATACGTATATACACATATATACGTATACATATATACATACATATATATATATTATCCACTTAGTTCAAAAGAAAATGTCAGCACCCTGAACTTGAAAAAATACAAACAGAAATTACAAGCAGACAAAAAAATACAGACAGAGAAAATAACACAATTCAACAGACCAACAGAGAAGGCTATTACATATATACATAGTTATTTACCAGAGAGAGAAGCACCAACATATGGGTTTTCAAAGCCAGGGGGCTCAATGGCCGCCCAGAGTCTCATCTAGCCAAATCACACAACTCTTCCCATAAGGGTCAGAGGACATCACAACCTTCATAACCCACTGCCTAATTACAAAGTAACTAAAGGTGTGGGCCTTCCAGAAAATCAAGCCTCCCCTAAGCAAACTTCTCTTGATGGGCTCCTAATGAGGCCCATTAAAGGGCAGGGAAGATCTTCAAATTCCCTTACCATTATAGGGTGTTAAAAGGGAAAGCAGATAAAAAAGCAGTGATCAGAAACAAAATGGACTTTAGAGAAAGAACAGGATACAAATTGAAAGATATGAATAAACAGAAAAAAATAGGAAGAAGGTAAATACAAAATTAGTAATAATAACCATGAATGTGAGTGGGAGTAATTCACCCATAAATGGAAGCAAATAGAAAAATAAATTAGAAACAAGAATCCAATAAAATGTTGTTTACAAGAAACACACTAGAAATAGAGAAACATACAATGTCAAAATAGCGGTTAGAGTAGTATGCTTTAGATGAAGTAAAAAAAGCCAACTTTGATCTCAAATAAGAAAAACAAAAACAAAAGTAGAGCTAATTAAACGGATTTGCAGGGAAACTGCATTTTGCTGAAAGGAACCATACACAATGAAGTAATACCAATACTAAATATATATGCGCAAAAGGGCATAGTATCCCAATTCTTAAAAGAAAAGTCAAATGAAATACAGGAGCAAATAGACAACAAAACTATACTAGTGAAAGACCCCAACTTTCCTTTCTCAGAGCAAGATAAACCTAATCATAAAATAAATAAGGAAGAAGGTAAGGAAGCGAATAAAATCTTAGAAATGTTAGATATGATAGATGAAGAAAACTGAATGGTGATAGAAATAAATATACCTTTTTCTCTGCTATACATGATACCTTCACAAAAAGTGACCATGTATTGGGACACAAAACACTTACAATCAAATGTGAAAAGGAGAAATATTAACTGTACCCCTTTTAGACAAAAATGCAGTAAAAATAGGATTCAGTAAAGGTCATTAGAAGCATAAATTAAAAATTAATTGAAAACTAAGTAACCTAATTATAAAGAATGAGTGGATTAAAGAACAAGTCATAGAAACATTTTCATTAAAGTGAATGATAAAAATAAGACAGCATTCCAAAAGTTGTAGAATGCAGCCAAAGCAATACTTAGGGGGAAATATATATCCCTAAACTCATAAGTCAATTCAAGAGAGAAGACCAGATCAATGATTTTAGCATGCAACTAGAAAAAAATAGAAAATGAACAAATTAAAAATCCCCAGCTAAATACCAAGTTGGAAATCCTGGAAATCAAAGGAGAAGATAATGAAATTTAATGTAAAAAAATGAACTAGTAACTAAAACTAGCAGCTGGTTTTATAAATAAAAGCAATAAAATAGACAAATCACTGATTACAATGATTTTTTTAAAAAGAAAGAAAAAACACAAAATACCAGTATCAAAAATGAAAAAGGTGAATTCACCACCAATGAAGAGAAAATTAAAGCAATAATTAGGATCTATTTTGCCAATTATATGCCTATAAAATTGACAATCTATGTTAAGTGGATGGATATTTACAAAAATACAAACTGCCCAGATTAAAAGAAGAAATAATGTAAGTAACCCTATCTTAGAAAAACAAACTGAATAAATCATAAATGAGATCCCTAAGAAAAAATTTCCAGGAACAGATGAATTTACAAGTGTAATTCTACCAAACATTTAAGGAATAATTAATCCCAATACTATATAAACTACATAAAAAAAAACAATAGTTAGAGGAATTCTACCAAATTCCTTTTATAACAAAAATATGGTGTTGATGTCTAAACTAAAGAGAGCAGAAACAAAGAAAAAATGGAAAACAATTTTCTTAATGAATATTGATGCAAGGATTTTAAATAAAATATCAGCAAAGAGATTATAGTAATATATCACAAAGATCATATATTATTTATACAAGGAATGCAGGATTGATTCAGTATTAGGAAAACTGTCAACACAACTGACCATATTAGTAACCAAACCATCAAAAATCAGATGATTATATCAATAGATGCAGAAAAAGCCTTTGATGAAATATAATACCCATTTCTATTAAAAAAACACTAGAAAGCACAGGAATCAATGAAGCCTTTCCTACCATGGTAAGTAGTATCTATTTAAAACCAAGAACAAGTATTATCTATAATAGGAATAAACTTGAAGCCCTTCCTTGACTCCTCCCTAGTAAGATCACGGGTGAAGTAAGGAAGCTCATTATTACTACTATTTTTCAATAGTGATCAGGAAATACTAACAGTAGTGACAGAACAAGAAAGAGAAATTGAGGGAATAAAGAAACAAAACTATCATCCTTTGCAGATGATATGAGGGTATGCTTAAAGAATGCTAGAGATGTGGCGGAGCCAAGATGGCAGAGAAGAAACAGGACTTCCATGGGGCTCCCGTTCCCACCTCCTCCAATTTATGTAAAAAATGACTCTAAACAAACATTACAGCTATAGAACCCACAAAATAACAAAGAGAAGCTAACCTCCTGCTGAAGATAGCCAAGCAAGCCAGCAAGAAGGAGCCAGCACAGCATTCTGGAAGCCAAGCCCACCCCACAAAAGCACAAGGTTTTACATTCAGGGCCGCCACAACCAGCCACTGGCTCAAGGGACTTCAGATCACCAGCAGCTGTGGCAATTTCCAGAATTATCAATCCATAGAAGCTAAGGACAAAGTGAGAGGTCAGTGCAGTGTGGACTTTGGGAACCAGGAGTTTGGGAGTGCGGTCTGGCCTTTACCACCTGGAGGGAGAAGTGGCTGAGGCACATCAGCCATACAGTCACCACCACATGACTGCTTCAGAGCTCCTGGCCTGCAGATTGTAGGGGGACCAAGCAGCCAGTCTGAGGTGTAATAGCTCTTGCTTTAACCTGCTTGGATCTGGATTGCAGTCTAGGGTAGAGGTCCTGGCGTGCATGACCGTTTTGCCAAAAACATGTGGAGGCTTCAGAGAGGGCACCCAACTAATAGCTCCAGCAGCTGAAAAAACCCCAGTGATTGGGACAAAGCTCCCCTCTCTGGTAGCAGAGTTCTACTGTGGCAAAAATTCAAAAGTCAATTAATCGAGTGGCAACATGAGCCAGAAAAGGAAGCAAAGCAAGCAGAACAATCTGACATTATACTCCGGTTTTGGGGACAAAAAAAGATCAAAGCATGGGACAGGAGGAAGACAGCAAAGTCAGAACTCCTGCAAAAAACGCTTCCAAAAAATATGAGTTGGTTACAGGCCATGAAGGAGCTTAAAAAGGATTTTGAAAACCAAATAAGAGAAGTGGAGGAAAAATTGGGAAGAGAAATGAGAATGATGCAAGAAAATTATGAAATGAGAGCCAACAACCTGATTAAAGAATATAATACCCTGAAAATAGACTAACATAAATGGCAAAAGAGGCTCAAAAAGGCAATGAGAAGAAGAATGCCTTAAAAATCCAAATTTTCCAGATGGAAAAAGAATCTCAAAAGCTCACTGAAGAGAATTATTCCTTCAGAATTAGATTAGAGCAAACGGAGGCTAGTGACTTTATGAGAAATGAAGACATTATTAAACAGATGCAAACAAATAAAAAATAGAAGGCAATATGAAATATCTCATTGGAAAAACCACTGACATGGAAAATAGATCCAGGAGAGATAATTTTAAAAATTATTGGACTTAGGGGCGGCTAGGTGGTGCAGTGATTAGAGCGTCGGCCCTGGAGTCAGAAGGACCTGAGTTCGGATCCGGCCTCAGACACTTAACGCACACACAAACAAACAAACAAAAAAAAAACCTAGCCGTGTGACCTTGGGCAAGTTACTTAACCCCAACTGCCCTCCAAAAAAAAAAAGCAAAAAAAAAATTATTGGACTACCTAAAAGACATAATCCAAAAAAGAATCTAGAAATCATCCTCCAAGAAATTCTCCAGGAAAATTGCCCTGATGTTTTAGAACAAGAGGGAAAAATAGAGGCTGAAAGAATCCACCAATCACCTCCTGAAAAAGATCCCAAAAGAAAACTCATAGGAATATTATAGCCAGGTTCTGGAATTCCCAGTTCAAGGAGAAAATATTACAAGCATCCAGGAAAAAACAATTTGAATATTGTGGAAACACAATCAGGATAACACAGGATTGGGCAGCTTCTACACAGAGGGATCAAAGGGCTTGGAATATGATATTCTGGAGGGCAAAGAAGCTGGGATTAAAACCAAGAATTACCTACCAAGCAAAACTGAGTATCATGTTTCAGGGGAAAGTATGGTCATTCAATGGAATAGAGGACTTTCAAGCATTCTTAATGAAAAAAACCAGAGTTGAATAGAAAATTTGACATTCAGATATAAGAAGCAAGAGAAGCATGAGAAGGCAAACAGGGAAAAGAAATCATAAGGAACTTATCACAGTTGAACTATTTACATTCCTACATGGAAAAATAATAATTGCAACTTATAAAACTTTTCTCAGTATGAGAACAGTTGAAGGAAATACAAATGTGTATATACATATGTGTGTGTGTATACATACATATCCAGGTCTCTATAGGAGGGTATATGGGTGTATGAATACATCTGTGAGTGTGTGTATATATGTGTACAGGTATACATAGACAGAGGGCACAGGACAAATTTAATGGGAAGGGATGATACTTAAAAGGTAAAATTAAGAGGTGAGAGAGGAATACAATGAGAGGAGATGGGAAGAGACAAAATGGAATAAATTATCTCATATAGAAGAGGTGAGGGAAAACTGTTACAATGGAGGGGAAGAACAAGAAGACAAAAGGGAATGAGTCAACCTTATTCTCACTGAATTTGGCTTAGGGAAGGAATGGCATACACACTAAATAGGGTATCTCACCCTAAAGAAGAGTTGGGGAAGAGGATGAGAGGGGGGATGATGGAAGGGAGGGCAGGCTGAGGGGAGAGAAGTTGGAAGCACCCACTTTCAAAAAGGGACAGGATCAAAGTAGAGAATAGAACAAGTGGGGGTGGGATAGGATGGAGGGAAAAATAGTCAGTCTTTCACAATATATCCACTATGGAAATGTTTTACATAGCTATACATGTACAACTTACATTGAATTGCTTATCTTCCCAGTAAGGGTGGGTGACAAGGGAGGAAGGGAAATAATCTGGAATTCAAAGTTTTGAACTCAAATGTTTCAAAATTTTTTATTATTATTATTATTTTACATGTAACTGGGAAATAAGATATACAGGCACTGGGGCATAGAGATCCACCATGCCATACTGTAAAGTTGGAGGTGGTATGGGGGAAGATATGGGAGAGAGCAGATTGGGGGTGGGGATATCCAGTGGAATCGCTGTTTTGGGGTGGTGGATAGGGGGAAATGGGGAGAAAATTTGTAACTCAAAATCTTGTGGAAATGAATGAGAGAAAAAATTTAATTAAAAAAAAAGAATCCTAGAGAATCAATTTAAAAAACAGTTGAAATAATTAACAACTTCAACAAAGTTATAGGATATAATGTAAATCCACATAACAACATTTCTATATACTACAGACAAAATCCAACAGCATGAGACAGAAAGAGAATTCCTCTCCAAATAACTATAGTCAATATCAAATACATAGGAGTCTATCTGCCAAGAAAAACCGAGGGACTATATGAACACAGTTACAAAACACTTTTCACACAAATAAAAACAAATCTAAATGATTACAGAAATATCATTGCTTATGGATAGGCTGAACTCATATAATAAAAATAACAATTCTCCATAAATTACTTTGCTTATTCAGTGCCATACCAGTCAAACTACTTTGTTTTATAAAGTTAGAAAAATAATAAAAGTCATCTGGAAGAACAAAAGTTTAAGAATGCCAAGGGAACCAATTTTAAAAATGTGAAGAAAGGTAGCCTAGCAGTACTAGATTTCAAACTATATTACAAAGTAGTAATCATTAAAACAATCTGGTACTCACTAAGAAACAGAGTGATGGATCAGTGGAATACATAATACACCATAATAAGTGACTATAGTAATCTGGTGTTTGATAAGCCCAATGATCCTTCTCTAACTACTGACTAGCAGTGTAAACTTGAGTAAGTCATTGGACCTTTTCTCTCTCATTTAAAAAAAAGAATACTTTGCTTTTGATGACCTCTAAAATCCTTTTCAGTCCTAGTTATGATCCCAGGAGCTTAAATCCCATTCATTCTTTCTTTCCACCTACCACTAGGGGTCGTATCACCCTAATCTCGCTAAAAGTAGAAGGAATTAAAGTTGGAGATTACAGCAGATTTAGAATAAAGACCAAACTGGTCCAATATCAAGGCAACTGTGGTGGCAGTATTATCTGAATCCTGGTCAGTACTCAAAGCCCATGAAAATAAACCTATCAAAGTAAGAAGCATACATGCAAAGAAGGCAGAAAAATTAACATTTTGTCTGAACTCTATTCTAGAGATTACCCTGCCTTGCTTCCAAATGACTGAATCCTGGTCATGGGCATGCTACTGACTTGGCCAACCCTTCTCTTCAGCTGCCTCCCTAGAAACACAGGTCAATCGTATCTCTAAAAGAACTAGGGAGAGGAAAGAAGGAATCAAAGTTAAGGGAGGGCCAGTAGAGTGGAAAGGCTATGACAGCCAATGGCCAGCTGAGAGCAGTATAGAGTGCTGAGTTCCAAAAAACAGCTAGAAACTGTAGGAAAAGGGTGTCTGCTGAGGTAATCCCCCTAAATCTTTTCTCAAAGGGGTTCAGACAAGGAGCAAGTGAGGTTGTAACCCAAGTGTCAGGAAGTTTATTTATAAGGTGTCAGAAGGTCAAAAAGAAACTGGTTCAGGGAATGGACAGGAGGAAAAGGGATAAAGTCACAGAACAGAAATGGAGTGGTGGATCAGATGGCCAGCAGAGGATTCCTGAGAATGAATGCTTTTGCTCTGACGGTGAGCATGTAGAAGAAGTTGTGAAGGTCAAAGACCCCCTAGTCAATATGAGGGCCCAGTAATTTCAGGCACTTCTGTGGGTCCAGACAAGAGGTTTTACTATTTCATGCTTGGACTTATAGGAAGCTTCTTCTGGTCCTGAAATTGGTCATAAATCTCTCCCCTTTCACAGGACACTTTACTTTGTAACCCATGGGATCATAGAATTTGGAGCTAAAAAAGACCTTAAACATCAGAGCTTAATTCTAAACTTAATAGAAAATAAAACTAGAACCCAAAGAGGGTGATAATACATGTAAGAGAAGGTTATAAGAACTTGTATAGAGCCTATTACGGGACAAGCACTGTGATAAGGACTTTACAAATATCTTCTGTTCCTCACAACAAGCTTATTGAGCCAGTACTATTATAATTTTACAATTGAGGAAACTGAGTCAGACAGGTTGGATTTTGTTGTTGTTGTTTTTGTTTGTTTTTGGTGAATTGTCAAGGTTCACACAATTAGAAGTATCAGAGGTTAGATTTGAACTCAGGTCTTCCTGATTCCAGCCTGGCACTCCATTTACTGTGCCACCTAGCTGCTTCACCTAAAAAAATAGCACTTCATAGGGCAGCTAGGTGGTTCAGTGAATAAAGCACTGGCCCTAGAGTCAGGAGGACCTGAGTTCAAATCTGAGCTCAGACACTTAACACTTACTTAGCTGTGTGACCTTGGGGTCACTTAACCCCAATTGCCTGGCCTTCCCCCCTCCAAAAATACAAAAAAAAAAAAAAGTAGTTCTTGAAAATAAGGTCTCTGACTCTGATAACAATGCTCTTGCCACTCTACGAAGATTGCCTCTCTCTATTATACTAATTATGTAACATAATATATTTAGATAAGATGTCTCTGCTCCCAAGGACTTGACCATCTTTGAGGAAGAGGATGCACAGGTCATTAGCTGTGTGACCCCTCTAAGCCTTATCTGTAAAATTGTGGTAATAATACTTGAAGTGGCTACTTCACAAGAAAGTAATATGGAATTATTCTTATTCTTATTCTAAAAATAGATGACATATATAAGCTTTTTATAAGACATTTAAATGAGAAAATTGCTTATTTCACTTGAGGCTTACTATACTCCTGTGACATAAGTACAACAGGTTTCATTTATCTCCACTTTACAGATGTGTAACCTGAGGTTCAGAAACATGAAGCTTCTAGGAGTCAAATCTAAGCCTTCCATTACTTATATCTCCCCTGCTCAAAAATACTCTGGGTACTCTTTGTTGCCTCCATGATAAAATCCCACCTATAACTTGAAATTCTCCCCAGCAATTCCAGCCCTCAAACCTCTCATCTGTCTCAACTGCCACAACATCCTCGTGGGTACTTCCTTATGAATGCCTCCCTTTCTGAATGTGTTGTGTCTATGGAGTTTTACCCAAATTAGATTTAAAGCTCTTGGAAGGTCAGCAACTTTTGTTGAAATTGGTTTTGAGAGAAACATTTGGTAAACCTTAAAAGTCTATGGAGGCGGCAGAGCCAAGATGGCGGAGTAAAAACAGCTCTTCCAAGACTCTCTGCCCCCAGATTCCCCACAAACTATGTAAAAAAGGACTGTGAACAACTTCTGGAGCCCCAGCACCCACAGGACAACACAGAGAAGCTAACCTCCCACTGAGGACAGCCCAGCAGCCCTGCAGGAAGGACCAGCGCAGCGGTCTGGGAGCCGGCAGCGCGCAGAGCACAGAGCGCAGGAGCCGAGCCGAGCCGAGCCCAGGTCCCTGAGCCGAGGTTTTAGCCCCAGGGCGGCAGGGCCAGCAGCCGGCTGGAGGAACCCCAGAACACCAGGAGCTGTGGGGCCAGAGATTATCAACATAGACATGCCTAGGACAAAGTAAGAGGTTAGTGTCCTATGGACTTTGGGACCTGTATTTGGGGAATGCGTCAGCTCCCTCCTGGGGGCTAGAAGCCGCTGAGGAGACACGCCATTTTGTAGTTTTGTAGCAGCAAGCACCCCAATATCCCCAGGGTGACTGCCAACACAGGTTCTTAGATCTGCTTTTCAAAAGGAAAGCAACTCAAAATGGGTTAACAAGCTTACTTTAATCAAACAAACATACATTACCTAGTTCAGGGGAAAAAGGTCAGCACCCCAAACTCCAGAGTTACAGAACTTACAGATCAAACAGACAGGCTTCCAAACTGTCCAACCATTATATCAATACCAAATCACAGTTACCAGAGAGGGAAGCATCAACATCTGGGTTTTCAAAGCCGGGGGGCTCTCAACAACGGCTTCCCAGAGTCTCATCTGGTCAAATCACACAACATTTCTCAAAGTGAGCCCCAAAGCAAAGCCTCTCATCAGAGTTTATATAGCCTTCTCCTGGCTCAGAGAATGTAACAACCTTCTTGACCCACTGCCCAATCACAAAGTATCAAGGTGTGGGCTTTCCTGAAAAACAAGCCTCCCACCACAGGCTCCAGGTGCACTTATGCTATGGGCAGGGAAGATCTTTAAATCTGCATTTCCATTACATTCGGCCCCAAGATCTTTCATGCCCATAGCATACACAATTTACATTTTAATTAGCTCTAAACATCTCTTAGGTCACATTTTCCAGGTACATAAGAAAATCACAATATAATCTCAAAATACAATAGTCCAAGTCTTCCACTCATGGGGCAAATGTTAACTCAGTCCACTTATCAGTAAAAATCAAAAAATAGTCACTCTTAAGTTAACTCAATCAGTTACATCAGTTTTCAAAGTACAAGTCTTCCACTTGTGGGGCAAAGTCTTGATTAGCTCAATTAGTCTCTTATCTGTAACAATATCTCAAAGTACAATTGGTTACTTATTCAGTAAAGTCTTACTAAGTATGCCCATAGCATAGACAATTTACATTTCAATTAGCACTAACCATCTCTTAAGTCATATTTCCAAGGTACATCTAAAGTTCCCAAAGTGGCCACTGGGCCTTAAACACAAAATACAAAGCATTATCACATCAATTCACAAAATACAAAGCATTATCACATAAAGTTCTCTTGGGAGGAGGCGGGGTGTCCTTCCCACAACACTGCTCCAGCCCCTGCTTCCAAGTCCAGAGAGGGAGCTGGGCAACAAAACCAAAGTGGGGTCCTTGGGGTCCATGGCACTTCACCCCACCCACCAAGTCACAAGTCCATCCTCCCCCTGGGTCCCAAACTGTGGGATGCAGCAAGGAAACACAATCAGTGCCCCTGCTTTGCCTCACAGTCCTTATCTTGTCCTGTGGCTGAACTCCAAACTCCTGGGTTCCTTCTCCTCCAGCAGAAGGCAGCAGCTCCAGGCTTCTCCACAGGACTCCATGCAGGCAGCTCACCACTCCTGCTCTCAGCTCAGTGAAGTCAGCATGCAGGTCGTTCTCTCCTGCTCCATGGCTCCACAGAATCACAGCTACCACAACTGGGAAACAAACAATTATCCCAGCCCCCATACTTTCCTTTTACTCAGCAGATCCCATCCATCGTCGCCATTTTGTAGCGGCAAGCACCCCAATATCCCCAGGGTAACTGCCAACACAGGTTCTTAGATCTGCTTTTCAAAAGGAAAGCAACTCAAAATGGGTTAACAAGCTTACTTTAATCAAACAAACATACATTACCTAGTTCAGGGGAAAAAGGTCAGCACCCCAAACTCCAGAGTTACAGAACTTACAGATCAAACAGACAGGCTTCCAAACTGTCCAACCATTATATCAATACCAAATCACAGTTACCAGAGAGGGAAGCATCAACATCTGGGTTTTCAAAGCCGGGGGGCTCTCAACAACGGCTTCCCAGAGTCTCATCTGGTCAAATCATACAACATTTCTCAAAGTGAGCCCCAAAGCAAAGCCTCTCATCAGAGTTTATATAGCCTTCTCTTGGCTCAGAAAATGTAACAACCTTCTTGACCCACTGCCCAATCACAAAGTATCAAGGTGTGGGCTTTCCTGAAAAACAAGCCTCCCACCACAGGCTCCAGGTGCACTTATGCTATGGGCAGGGAAGATCTTTAAATCTGCATTTCCATTACAAGTTTTCAGAGGCAGCTCTGGCTCCCAGCCTACAAATCGTGGGGAGATCCAGCGATCAGTCTTGGGGGGTAATCGCTCTTGCTTTAACCTCCCTGGATCTGGATTGTGATCTAGGGTGGAAGTTGTGGGTGGGTTTACAGCTTGCCAGAAACGGAAGTTGCCCCCCACAAGTTCGGGACGAAAATTCCTCTATCTGGCCTTAAAGCCATAGTGTGGCAACAAGCCCAAAAGTCAAGCAATTAAGTGGCAACATGCCAAGGCAAAGGAAACAGAAAAATGCAACCCTAGACTCCTATTTTGGGGGCATAGAGCGGGAAAAGGACTGTGAGGTCAGAAGTCCTGCTCCAAAAGCCCCAGGGGAAAACATGAGTGGGTTGCAGGCCATAGAGGACCTTAAGAAGGACTTTAAAAATCAAATAAGAGAAGTGGAGGAAAAATTAGAAAGAAATGAGAAGGATGCAGGAAAAGTATGAAATGAGGGTCAACAGCCTGACTGAGGAAAACAACACCTTAAAAAATAGACTAACTCAAATGGCAAAGGAGGCCCAAAAGGGCAATGAGGAGAAGAATGCCTTAAAAAGTCAAATTTGCCAGATGGAAAAAGAATCTCAAAAGTTCACTGAGGAGATTCATTCCTTCAGAGTTAGACTGGAGCAAATGGAAGCTAGTGACTTTATGAGAAATCAAGATGCTGTTAAGCAGATCCAAACAAACGAAAGATTAGAAGGCAATGTGAAATATCTCATGGGAAAAACCACTGACCTGGAGAATAGATCCAGGAGAGACAATTTAAAAATTATTGGACTACCTGAAAGCCATGATCAAGGAAAGAACCTAGAAATCACCCTTCAAGAAATTCTCAAGGAAAACTGCCCTGATGTTTTAGATCCAGAGGGCAAAATAGAGGTTGAAAGAATCCACCGATCACCTCCTGAAAAAGATCCCAAAAAGAAAACTCCAGAAATATTATAGCCAGGTTCCAGAATCCCCAGATCAAGGAGAAAATACTACAAGCAGCCAGGAAGAAACAATTTCAATATTGTGGAAACACAATCAGAATAGCACAGGACCTGGCAGCTTCTACACTGAGGGATCGAAGGGCATGGAATATGATATTCCAGAGGGCAAAAGAACTGGGAATGAACCCAAGGGTCACCTACCCAGCAAAACTGAGTATTTTGTTTCAGGGGAAAATATGGTCATTCTGTGGAATAGAGGACTTTCAAGCATTCTTGAGGAAAAAACCAGAGTTGAATAGAAAATTTGACATCCAGACACAAGAAGGAAGAGATGCCTGAGAAGGTAATCAGGGAAAAGAAATCAAAAGGAACTTATCAAAGTTGAACTACTTACATTCCTATATGGAAAAACAATAACTGTGAGTGATGATAGCTCTCTCAGTATGAAAATAATGGAAGAAGGGTGTGTGGTCATATGAATACATATGTGAATGTGTGTGTATATGGATAGAGGGCATAGGTTGAATTTGTTGGGAAGGGAGAATACTCAAGGGATGAAATTATGAGGTGAGAGAGGAAAGTGGCAAGAGGAGATGGGGAGAGACAGGGTAGGGTAAACTATCCCATGTAGAAGAAGCAAGGGGAAGTGGTTGCAAAGGAGGGGGAGAATAAGGAAGGCTAAAAAGGCAAAACCACATTCACATTGAATTTGGTTCAGGGAGAAAATGACATACATACTAAATGGGATATCTCAACCTGCAGCAGGATAGGGGGAAGGGGGATGAGAGGAGGGATGATGGATGGGAGGGCATCCTTGGGGTGAGGGGAGGTTGGAAGTACCCACTATAGAAGAGGGACAGGATTATGTAGGGAATGGACCAGGTGGGGGGTGGGATGAGTGGGAGGGAATTATAAGCAGCCTTGTACAATATATCTACTATGATAATGTCTTGCATAGCTAGACATGTACAACATATACTGAATTACTTATCTCCCAAGAAGGAATGGGTGACAAGGGAGGAAGGAAATGGATCTGAAATTCGAGGTCGTAACATTAAATGTTTCAAATATATATAAATACTATTATTAATACTCTTTTGCTTGTAATAGGGAGATAAGATGTGCAGGCATTGGGACACAAAGATTCACCTTCCTCTAATGGAAAAGTCGATGGGGGTATGGGAGAAGGTATGGGAGAGAGCAGATTGGAGGAAGTGATATCTTGTGGGACTACTATTCTGGGAGGTTGGGTAGGGGAATAATGGGGGGAAAATGATTGTAACTCAAAATCTGGCGGAAATGAATGATGTAAAACAGAAGTTAATAAAGCATTTGTTTAAAAAATTAAAAAAAAGTTAAAAAAAAAGTCTATGGAGACAAGAATGATTATTATAGAACCAGCACTGAATTAGTAGAACAGGTTCTAAGAAACGAAGAGAAAGTGAGCAACTGAAAAATTATGATTTTTCTATGTAGAAGAAAATCAGCCTCTCCTTCCAGCCCTTTGCTAAATAAAAGAGCTTTTACTCCCCTGCTCCTAAAGTGTTTTCCATTGTCCACAAAGGGATCCTTTTCCCTAAAGCAATCCTTACCCCTCCTTGGCACCCCCTATACCATAAATACAATAATCTCAGAAGGAAGATACTATTTTGAAGAGGGTGTGCTAAGAAGGGACCAGGATGCATATATATATATACACACACATAAGTATATATGTGTGCATGTATAAGTAATATATATGCTATGTCTATATAATAGTTATTTCTGTATTATTTATATAGCAATTTTATTTATACAAATTTATTAAATATATTATTTATAAAAATTTATATGTTATTCATAAAAGTTATTTGCCTGTTTCTTTTCATCCTTTCCTCAGTGTGGTGCCTAACATTTAGTGCCCACTTAATTAATGCCTATTTACTGACTAAGAGTTGCTCTATCTTTTATATACTGCCAAAACAGTACAGGGTGTTTAATAATGTTTTTGGAAATATTTCAATAAATTTCTTATGGAATAGATAATTTTAAGAAATGGCTTACTCACCTCCTGCCAGAGAGTTACTTTAACTTAAATGCACAGAGAAATATACATTTTTGTGCATAGCCAATGTGGGAATTTGTCTTTGGTTTTGTTTTGTTTTGTTTTTTTTGGACTGTGTATCTTTATGGTGGGAGTCTTGTTCTTGTATTGGTTTATTTGGGGGGGGGGTTATTAGGGTTTTTCTTCCGTGAGGAACAGATTATAAATGCATGTAAAAACAAATGTTTAATTGATTTTTTTACAACATGAAATAGCAAGAAGAAGTTTTAAATCAAAATTGGTATCCCATTGTTAAACCTTTCCACATTCACCATATAAAGTGGGTCTAGGAAAAAGGATAGGAAAAGCCTAGGGTTTTTCCAGTTCAATATGGGCAGGACTTACATAAAATCAAGATTAAGAAATGGAGGAAATTCTTCTCTTTTTTAGGAGAGCTAATAGTAAAAGTTACTTTATTTTTAAGAAGAAAATTATTTTTCTGACCAAAGTCATTAAGGTAATTTCCATATATAAATTTTGAACTTCTAAGCATACTTGAGATATAATAATTATTTCATTTCAATAAAACAAACATTTATTCAGTGTAGACATAGTGTTAGGCAATGAGACTGCAAAGCAAAAATAAAATAGCCCTGCCCTCTGTTCTCAAGGAACTTATATTCTACTTTAACATTCTATTCCAACAAGGTGTTTCCCATGCATATATCAAAATTACATGAGATTTCTTAAAAGATGTAAGAATAGAATATTCTTGTTTGACAATCCACTAATCATTAATATCAGGTAATTCATAGAATGGAAGCATATGCTTTCCAGAAGTGTTTGGCACTGGTATGGAGAATATCCAGCTCAGGGCACAAGTCAAAGAAGGATTCCCTAGAGGTGATCAGGTCCTTCCAGCGCTCCTGTTAGCAGATAAGTTTGTCCTGACTGCATCTAGTCCTGGAACATTGCCAAGCCTCCTAGATGACACCTATAAATAGTCCAAACTAGTTGATCTAACAGAAAAGGGACATTTCCTCTAAATGGAGATTTTAGAAATATTTACCATCATTGGGCAAAGATATGTATTCGTAAAATCTTCATTTCAATTTATCAGTATGAAAAGACAGAATAAGACATGCTCCTAAACCTCAACAACACTTTCTAAGGTTCAATAAAGTAACAGCATTAAAGATTCTTCCTATCTTCAGACCAACAGGAGCACAAGGTTAGAGCTTAAAAGCACTCTAGCAGGATGAATATGATATAAGAATATCCTGCTTCTGAATACAGTTGAAATTGAAACTGAAGTTGTATTAGGTACTGCAGTCTTCATTTAGTTTCCCTAGGCAAGGGGCCAGCATTAGGGTGAAAAACAAAGCAGGAAAAAAAACCATGATGACATACTGAAGAGCTACATCATTTACTGGAAAGAACACTGGACTTAAAGTCAAGAGACGTCGGCAGAAGTCCAAGCTCTGCCTCTACTGGTTGTGAACACCGGGCAAGTGATTTCCCATCTTTGGTCTGAGTTTCAGTTTCTTCATCTGTAAAACAGGGGAGTATGGATAACTGGGTTAGATGACCCTTCAGATCCCATCCAGCTAACATTCTGTGACTGGTTCTGTGACTCAGCATAAAATTAAATATGTTTAATTGTTCAAGCCACTTCACCTCTACAGAGAGAAGCAATGATTACAGAGTTCACATGGCTTCATTAATACAAGTCAAGCCAGTCTCAGTTTATTCCCTCTTTGATGGAGTTATTACACTGGCAGATGAAAGGGGTGCCACAGATAGAGGTTAGTGAGATTTTAGTAGTTTTCATAAAGTATACCGTATTCTTTGTGGAACATATGGAGGGATATGACAATAACACTATTAGAGAGCTTCATAACTGGTTCAAAGGGCTATTGGTCTAATCTCAGTATGATAGGTGTTCTCCAGTAGAGTACCCAAAGATCTATATTTGGTCCTAGGTTACTTAGCATCTTTGTAGAAGATTTGGATAAAAGCATAGATGTCGTTCTCAACAAACTTGTAGATGGTACAAAGCTAGAACACTAAATGATGGCATCCAGACCCAAAATGAGATCCAGCATTGAGTAGAACTTAATAAGATGAAATGCAATAGGAACCAATGTCATACTCTTGGATATAAGAAAAAAAGTTCACCAATATGTGGCCTGCAAGGATTGGTTTCTATTTGAGTTGCAGTCTACTAAATCCAGTGGTGTCAAACTCAAACAGAAACAGGTCCTTGCAACATAATCCTCATGGTAACTTAGAAAACCATAAATAAACATCATCTAGGTTGTATCCTATTTTTTATTTATTTTGCTAAACATTGCCCAGTTACATGTTAATCTGTTTTGCAACACCATTGGGAGTTTTGCAGGTCCCTTGCAGCCTGCAGGCTATGAGTCTGACATCTCTGAAAAACAAACTACTTTCAGATTGTTGTTTATCTATACCTCACCAATCTTGTACTTGTGAAGTTACATTTCATACTCATATAAGTCTTTACAACTCAGGTATTGTATTCAGTTCTGGGCACAATATTTTAAGAGGGGCATGAATATGTTATATTAGTATACAGAAGAGATCAAGAAGGATGCTGAAAGGCCTTGAGTCTATATCCTATGAGGAAGAATAGAAAGAACTTGAAAAGTTTATCTCAGGGTAAATAAAATTAGGGGGCAAGGGGTAAAGAGGAGGCATGATAGTGATCTTGAAGTAGTTGGAGAGGGATCAGATTTGTCCTGTTTGTCCCCAGAGGGAAGAACCATGAGTGATGGGGTAGAAGTTGCAAAGGGACAAATTTAAACTTGATAAACAAACAAACAAAAAAGTGCTATCAATTAGAAGCTGTAATGGGTTATGTCAAGAGGTCACAGGTTCACCCTCCTTAGTTCTCTGCAAGAAGATGTTGGAACAGATACTGGATGATGACTTGCTGGCTATGTAGTAATGTGGATTCCTTGCAACTGAGTTGAACTCTTTGACCACTGAGGTTTTTTCCATTATCAAATTTTGTGATTCTCTTCTACCCAGTTTTTCTCTCTACTCAAATATGTAGTGAGAGGTATCGGACTAGATCACCTTCAAACTTCCTTCTTGCTGCAATTTTCACAAAATCATAAAATTAGAGCTAGAAGAAACTGTACCTTAGAAACTATTTAGTTCAATTCCTCATTTTACAAAAATGAGTGTCAGATGACCTGTCCAAAGTCATGCAGATAGAAAATGGTGGCATTTTATGCCTGGCCTGCATTCTTCCAAATCCACTGACCAGTTATGATTTTAAGTAGAGTCATCCTCATTAGAGAGATAATTTATAAAGAGAGATGAATCAAAATAAAGGACCAAAAACCCCACAAGAAAAGTTAAGAGATTAGAAGAACTGAATATTGTAACCCAAATTGGACCCATGTTCAGTTCAGTAAGGCAATTCTCTTTTTTTAAATAATACTTTTTTTCTTTCAAATGCTTTATTAACTTCTGGTTTACATCATTCATTTCCTCCAGATTTTGAGTTACAAATTTTCTCCCCATTTTTCCCTATCCACCGCCCCAAAATAGCTGGTCGCACACCCCAGAACCTCCACCACAGACCGCAATCCAGATCCAAGCAGGTTAAAGCAAGAGCAATTACCCCTCAGACTGGTTGCTTCTTCCCCCTACACTCTGCAGACTAGAAGCTGAAGCTGCCAGGTGGTGGTGGATGCACTGCAGCCCTCAGAGGTTCCTCCCTCCAGGGGATAAAGGCCAACACACTCCCAACTACTGGATCCCAAAGTCCACACTGCACTGACCTCTCACTTTGTCTTTAGCATCTATGTGTTGATAATTCTGAAAACTGCCACAGCTGCTGGTGATCTGAGGTCCCTCCAGCTGGTGGTTGGACAGGCCCACCCTGGGGCTAAAACCTCAGGCTTGAGTGGGGCTGGGTTTGGCTTCCAGAGCGCTGAACTGGCTGCTTGCTGCTGGCCTGCCAGGTTGTCCTCAGTAGGAGATTAGCTTCTCTTTGGCATTTTGTGGGTTCTGTGTTCTTAAACAATTCAAACCCAAATTATCATGCCTAGCTAGTATGATAGAAAAAGTACTGGATTGCAAATCAGAGGACTTGGGTTC
The DNA here is from genome assembly GCA_011680675.1 of Gymnobelideus leadbeateri. Classification (NCBI taxonomy): domain Eukaryota; kingdom Metazoa; phylum Chordata; class Mammalia; order Diprotodontia; family Petauridae; genus Gymnobelideus; species Gymnobelideus leadbeateri. The sequence goes on along the minus strand of WOXC01007626.1, from coordinate 127,457 downwards.
AAATCCCAATTCTGTGTGACTTTGAACAAATCACAATCTCCCTGGGTTTCAGCTTCCTCGGTTTTTTTTTGTTTGTTTGTTTTTGGGGGTAAAGGGGAAGGCAATGCAATTGGGATTAAGTGACTTGCCCGAGGTCACACAGCTAGTTAAGTGTCAAGTATCTGAGGCCATATTTGAACTCAGGTCCAGTGCTCTATTCACTGTGCCACTTAACTGCCCCTCTTTAAAAAAAACAATAAAGGGTACACTAGATTATAATGTCTCAAATGCAGTGTGGTACAATGGAAAAAAGTAAAGGATCTGGCATCAGAGGACTTGGGTTGGGTTCAAAGCCCCCCTCTGACATTTACTATATGTCCTTTGTCAAGTCCCTTTACTCCCAGAACCTCATTTGTAATTTGAAGGATCAAGCTAAACTGTCTTTGTTTTTGTTTTTGTTTTTTTGCTTTTTGGAGGGCAATTGGGGTTAAGTAACTTGCCCAAGGTCACACGGCTAGGTTTTTGTTTGTGTGTGCATTAAGTGTCTGAGGCCGGATCCGAACTCAGGTCCTTCTGACTCCAGGGCCGGCACTCTACTCACTGCGCCACCTCGCCGCCCCCTAAACTGTCTTTGAAGTCCTTTTTATTTCTATATCTATGATGTTATGGTCCTTACAACCTTTAAGTCCTACAATTTGTTGTAGTTACTTTTTAATAATAAAGGTAAGATAACCAATTCATGAATTGTAATGTATTCTCATATGTTGTACATCACACATCTCTTCCCTGGTCACTGTTATCCCTTTCACCCAAATTCATTCTTACTGAATCTAAAATTCTGGCTTGATTTACGCTATCATTTTTGTATATGTTTTAAATTAATAATGACCCTGGGCATATATAAAACATTTGAAAAATTTAGAAACCTTTAGAAACCAGATATTGCTCAATCATTGAGGATGGTAGGCAGCAAGTCTTAGATGCTCCTAATATTTCTACAGTTTGTTTAAGAGCTGGCTGTGATAGATTTCATTTCCTGAAGAAAAGTGAGGGAAATGTTGAATCAGGGTAATTTCTCCCTACTGCACAGCTCCCCTCCCCCGAGCCTAAGAACATGATTCTCTAAAAACTTAGTTTAGACAAACAAATATGCTCTACTGGAATAAAAGGTGCTTTGTTTATTGTTCCTCTTACTTTGGATTAGAGACATTATTAATAAATGAAAACAGGGAGAAAAATTGCAGTAGGAAGGCCAAATGGAGACTACCAAAAACCCTAAGCTCTAAGGCATGGTGAGTTGTTTATTTACTCTGAGCAGAGACACTTCTATTTTAATTGTTTTCTAGCTTGACCTCCTGGGATGGATGGATGGATGGATGGATGGATAAATGGACAGATGGATGGATGGATGGATGGATGGATGGATGGATGGATGGAAGAACAATTACATAATTTCCCTTAGAAAAGGCTTAAAATTTAAAGAATCAACAAGCAATTTGAAGGTGGGTGCTGTCTGGCTTCTTGTTATTCAAGTCCCCAGTGCTTAGCACAGAACCTGGAACATAGAAAATGCTTAATAAATGATTTTTCACTCATTCATTCAAGTTAAGATCAGGATTGGTACAGTGCTGACCTTACAAAATAACCATCTCTGGGAATTAATTAAATCACATAATAAGGCCATCCCTTCTATAAGCCTGTATTTTATTCGGTAATACAGAGAAAATATGGTAAATTTTGTGATTTCTTTGTGGTCAACACAACCCATGTCAATTTGCTTTTACTTTGGAATTATGTATTTTGACCAATAATACTGATAATAACAAAGGTTTGTCTTTTATAATGACATAATATTCAGATGTGATTCTGATAAATGTATCAGGAGAAGCAGATGCTAAACTACTGTCATAAGTGAGAGAAAGCATGGCATAGTCATCAGAAAGATGTTCGTTTAAGTGCTATATATGCATATGTAAGTGACCAGGAGTAAGTCATTGAGGTAACCTGTAAGATTTTTAATTTTTTATTTTATTTCTTCTGAATTACATGTAAAAATAATTTTTAACATTTGTTTTTTTTAAGTTTGAGTTGCAAATTTTCTCCCTCCATTTCCTTCACCTTGGGAAGGCAAATAATTCCCTATAGATCACGTACAATAAAGCAAAATATATTTCCATATTAACCATGTTATAAAAGACAACATATGAAAAAATAAAGAAAATTTAAAAGCATGCTTTGATCTGCATTCAGACTCCATCAGTTCCTTCTGTGGAGGTGGATAGCATTTTTCATCGTAAGTCTTTTAGGGTTGTCTTGGATCATTGTATTGCTGAGAATAGCTAAGTAATCCACAGTTGATCATTGTACAATATTGCTATTACTGTGTTCTCTGCCACCACAAAAAAAAGTGTTGCTATATTTTTATAAAAATAAGACCCTTTTCTTTTTCTTTGATTTCTTTGGGATATAGACCTAGGAGTTGTATTGCTGAGTCCAAGTGTAGGCACAGTTTTATAGCCCTTTAGATACAGTTGTAAATTGTTCTTCAGAATGGTTGGACTAATTCACAAATCCATCAACAACGCATTAGTATACCAAATTTTCCACATCCTGCCAACATTTTTATTTTTTTTCTGTCATATTAGCTAATCTGATAGCTGTGAGATGGTACCTGTTTCTTAATTTGCCTTTCTCTGATTAATAGTGATTTAATTTTTTCGTGCAACTACAGATAGCTTTGATTTCTTCTTCTGAAAACTCCTGCTCACATACTCTAACCCTTTAACAACCAGGAAATGACTTGAGTTCTTATAAGTTTGACTCAGTTCATTGAATGTTTGAAAAAATGAGGCATTAGAGAAACTTGCTGTGATTTCTTCTTGCCTGCCCCCTGATTTTCCTGCTTTCTTTCTAATCTTGGCTATAATCACTATGTTTATGCAAAACCTTTTTAATTTAATGTACTCAGAATTGTCCATTTATATCCCTTAACCCTCTCTATCTTTTGTGTGGTCATAAATGTTTCCCTTATCCATAGATCTGACAGGCAAACTATTCCATACTCCCTTAATATGCTTATAGTATAAGCCCTTATGTCTAAATTATGTGCCCATTTTGACCTTATCTTGGTATATGGTGTGAGATGTTGGTCTATACAAAGGGCCGGTGATCTATTCATTGCACCACCTAGCCACCCCTGTAGGTTTATTTTCTATCCTGCATCTTTCCTGAAATTGTTAATTATTTCAACTAGGTTTTTAGTTGATTCTCTAGGATTCTCTAAGTGCACCATCATATCATCTATAAAAAATGATAGTTTTTTTCCACATTGCCTATTCTATTCCTTCTTTTTTTTCCTTGTTTTATTGCTATTGCTAGCATTTCCAGTAGAATAATAATTGATTTATCGCCATCACTCATTAAGAATAATGATAATGAGCATCCTTGCTTCACCCCACATCTTACTAAGAGGACTTCTAGCTAATTCCCATTATAGATAATTTTTTCTGGTGGTTTTAGATAAATGCTACTTATTTTAATGGAAGCTCCATTGATTCCTATGCTTTTTGTGTTTTTTTTTAATAGAACTGGGTTTTATATTTTGTCAAGAGCTTTTTCTGCATCTATTGATATAATCATACAATTTTTATTATGTTTTATTTTTTTATATAGTCAATAACATTGATAGCTTGCCTACTATTGAAACAGCCCTATGTTCCTGGTATAAATCACACCTGGTCATAGTGTATGATCTTTGTGATATATTACTGTAACCTCCTTGCTAGCAATTTATTTACATTTTTGTGTCAATATTTATTAGGGAAATTGTCCTACAGCTTTCTTTCTTTGTTTTTACTCTTTCTAGTTTAGGCATCACAATTATATTTGTGTCATAAAAGGAATTTTAGGACTCCTTTGTCTATTTTTCCAAATTGTTTATATAGTATTGGAATAAGTTAATCTTTAACTGTTTTGTAGAATTTACTTGTGAATCCATCTGATCCTAGGGATTTTTTCTTAGGGAACTCATTGATGGCTTATTCAGTTCTTTTTCTAAGATAGGGTCATTTAAGTACTCTATTTCCTCTTCTATTAATGTGGGTAAATTATAGTTTTGTAAATATACATCCATTTCACTTAAAGTGTTAGATTTATCGGTATATAATTAGGCAAGATAGCTCCTTATAATTCCTTTAATTTCATCTTTATTGGTGATAAATTTACCCTTCTCATTTTTGATCCTGGTAATTTGGTTTTCTTCTTTCTTTTTTAATCAAATTAAATAATGGTTTGCATATTTTATTGTTGCTGGGTTTTTTTCTTTATAAAACTAGCTTCTAGTTTTATTTGCTAGTTCAGTGGTTTTCTTACATTCAATTCTATTAATCACTCTTTTGACTTTCAGGGTTTCCAATTTGGGGTCTAATAGAGGAATTTTAATTTGTTCTTTTTCTAGCTTTTCTTTAGTTGCATACCCAGTTCATAGATCTGCTTCTTCTCTATTTTATTAATGTAAACATTTAGAGATATATATTTTCCCCTAAGTACTTCTTGGGCTGCATCCTAAAAATTACTTATTCTTTCTATGATTTGTCCTTTGATCCACTCATTCTTTGTTTGTTTTTTTTGTAAATGATATCTTATTTTTCCAATTACATATAAAGATAGTTATCAACATTCACCTTTATAAGATTTTGAGCTCTACATTTTTCTCCTTCTCTCCCTCCCCAAAAAGAAAGAAATCTGATATAGATTATATACATTCAATCATGTTAAATATATTTCCATATTTGTCTTGTTGTAAAAGTAGAAACAGAACAAAAGGGAAGAAACATAAGAAAATAAAAAGAAAAAAGTGAAAACAGTATATACTTCGGTCTGCATTCAGACTCCATAGTTCTTTCCTTGGATGATCCATTAATTCTTTTGGATTAGATTATTTAGTTTCCAAATAATATATAAACAAAATAAGAACATTAGAGGGGAAATGGAAAAGAAAATGTGAGCTATGGAAGAGAGAATGGGAAAGGAGACTAACAGCTTGGCACCAAAGATACAAAAGCATACCAAAGAAAAATCTCCCAGAAAATTAAAATGGATCAAATAGAGAAGTTTTGCCATCACATAATAAAATAATAATAATAATAATAACATCAATAATAATAACAGCCCAAAACACATACACTCCTTAATATGTGCCAGGTACTGTGCCAATCACTTTAAAATTATTTTCTTATTTGAGGCTCACAACTTTGGGAGGATGAGGAAACAGAGGCAGACAGGTTAAGTAACTTATACTTATATCATACAGCTAGTAAGGTTCTGGGTTTGGATTTTAATTCAGGTCTTCCTGACTCCACGCCAGAGACAAGAAATATTTTTTTAAAATGTCAAAAGACTGAAATTTTGTAATTTTTTTCTAAGTTCCTACTAGATTTTTTTCTTTATTCATGTAGTCGGTGTATTTTCAGTGAAATGTAAAACAAAACAAAAACAATCCCATTCTCTTTGACCAGTATTAATTTCTCGAGCTCTTATTGCTTGTTACTTGAATCCTGTAGTTGTCATACATTTCTGGTATAAGCAAAATTTGATTTTTTTGAAGTGTGTAGATCATCTCTTCATATTCTTTAAATGTAATTTTACATTATCTGCATTTTAAAAGTTTGGTCATAATCCCAGAAGCACGCTTCTATTAATGTACCTGCACTTGTGACCTTTGTGAACAGAAATTTGCATGTATAATCTGTGTTTACTTATAATTTTCTGATTATATACTGCTTATATCTGTGGATTCAAGTTACTGAAGTGATTACCAATAAACAAACCTAGGCAACAAAAAAAAAATGTCAAAAGACTGAAAAAAAAATAGAGAATGTAAGGCTTCTCATAGTACAAACACCTGACCTGGAAAATAGATCAAGGAGAGACAGTTTGAGAATCACTGGACTACCTAGAAGCCATGTCTAAGAGAAAGGCAGAGATAGAGAAAAAGCCTATGCATTATATTTCAAGAAATCATAAAATAAAACTGCTTAGATCTTTTGGAGAGCAAAATAGAAATTTAAAAAGTGGCTAGTCATCTCCTGAAATAAATCCTAAAATGAAAACTCCCAGGAACATTTTACCCAAAATCCAGAGTTTGCAAGCCAAAGAGAAAATACTAATAAAGAGTCAGAATGAAGAATTCAAGTACAAAGGAGCCACAGTCAGAATCACACATGATTTAGCAGCCACCATTATAGACTAAAGAGCTTGTAATATGGAATTCCAAATGGCAAAATATATAGGTTTACAACCAAGAATAACTTATACAGCAAATATGAATTCTATAGGGAGAAAAAAATGAACCTTTAATGAAACAGAGCTTTCCAATAATCCCTAATGAAAAACCAGGGGGCGGCTAGGTGGCACAGTGAATAGAGCACCGGCTCTAGAGTTAGGGGGACCTGAGTTCAAATTCATCCTCACACACTTAACACAAAACTAGTCATGTGACTTTGGGCAAGTCACTTAACCCCAATTGCCCTACCTTCCCTCTCCCCAAAAAAAGAAAATTCAGCACTATCTACAAGGAGTGTAAACATAGGAGAGTCAAGACAAACACAGAGGAGTAAATATGAGTGAGTAGTCATAGGGTATTAACAAAGAATGAACTGCTTTACAACTTGGAGCCATAATACAAGTCCCCTCAAACACCATCAGGAGTCACAAAGGTAGTTAAATTAGACAAAAACCTGGGAGTGGTTCTGTTGTGCTTTGATGATCTTAATAGAAGATGCAAAGGGGAGAAGAATACACTGGGAGGAGATATTGGGCAAATTATTTCACATAATCTGGGTACACAAGTAGAAGTCTATTTAAACAAGGACAAACAGGTGGAGGGAGGATTTGATATTTGAACCTTATTCTCATCTGAACTACTCAAAGAATGGGATAATATACATACAGAGTTAAGTATAGAAACACATTTTACTCAACAGAGAAACAGAAGGAAAGGGGAAGAAGGGAAAGGTAGGAAAAAGAAGGAAGACAGTTTATGGGAGGGAATAGTCTGAAGCAAAATAAACTCTGTCTAAGGATGTACAAAGATATTCATAACAACTCATTTGCTCTTTCCATTCTGATGGAATGCTATTGCGATGTAAACAATTATAGAGGGGGGTGGTTTCAGAGAAACCTAGAAGACTTATATGAACTGATGCTAAGTGAGGTAAATAGAACTAAGGAAAACAAAGTTCATTCAGTGACAATAATATAGTAAAGACAAACAACTTTAAAAGATTTAGGACCTCTGATCAATGACCAACTATAATTCCATAGAATTTGTGATACAACAGGCTAGCCACTCCCCCTTCTGTAGAGGGGTGATAGACTCAGAGTTCAGACTAAGGCAGTATTTTTGTTTATTTGCTTTTTTAGACATGACCTATTTGGGAATTTGCTTTGCTGAACTCTACGTGTTTATAATGGGCACTTTGTTTTTCTTGCTTTCTTGATTGGGTAATGGGGGTGAAAGGGTATGGAGTATAGAGGGCGTAAAAGTAAAGCTTTTATTGGGGAGAAAACTATTTTAAAAAGAATTTATCACATTTCTGCCACTTACTCTATCTGTTACTTTGAGAAGATATTTTACCTATGTAGGACTCAGTTTCCTCACTTGCAAAATGAGGCAAAGAACTAAATGGTATTTATGGTGCTGTCCAGCTCTAGTTCTATGATCCTCCATTTTGCCTGGAGTCTTGCAAATCTAATAAAAGAGGCCTTAAACTTAAAAGTGAAGGGGAAGGAGACAACTGTCTATTTATATACACCAAATCAGATGTCATATTGTAATGGAAATGCAAATTTAAAGATCTTCCCTGCCCCTAGCTTGGGTGCACCTGGAGCCTGTGGTGGGAGGCTTGTTTTTCAGGGAAGCCCAACCTTGATACTTTTGTGATTGGGCAGTGGGTCAAGGAGGTTGTTACAATCTTTGAGCTAGGAGAAGGCTATATAAACCCTGATGAGAGGCTTTGCTTTGGGGCTCACTTTGAGAAGTGTTGTGTGATTTGACCAGATGAGACTCTGGGAAGCCGTTGTTGAGAGCCCCCCGGCTTTGAAAACCCAGATGTTGATGCTTCCCTCTCTGGTAACTGTGATTTGGTATTGATGTATGTAATGTTGGGACAGTTTGGAAGCCTGTCTGTAACTCTGAAGTTCTGTAACTCTGAAGTTTGGGGTGCTGACCTTTTTCCCCTGAACTAGGTAATGTGTGTTTGTTTGATTAAAGTAAGCTTGTTAACCCATTTTGAGTTGCTTTCCTTTTGAAAAGCAGATCTAAGAACCTGTGTTGGCAGTCACCCTGGGGATATTGGGGTGCTTGCTGCTACAAAATGGCGACGAGGGATGGGATCTGCTGAGTAAAAGGAAAGTATGGGGGCTGGGATAATTGTTTGTTTCCCAGTTGTGGTAGCTGTGATTCTGTGGAGCCATAGAGCAGGAGAGAAAGACCTGCATGCTGACTTCACTGAGCTGAGAGCAGGAATGGTGAGCTGCCTGCATGGAGACCTGTGGAGAAGCCTGGAGCTGCTGCCTTCTGTTGGAGGAGAAGGAACCCAGGAGTTTGGAGTTCAGCCACAGGACAAGATAAGGACTGTGAGGCAAAGCAGGGGCACTGAATGTGTTTCCTTGCTGCATCCCACAGTTTGGGACCCAGGGGGAGGATGGACTTGTAACTATGATGGGTGGGGTGAAGTGCCATGGACCCCAAGGACCCCACACTGGTTTTGTTGCCAAGCCCCCTATCTGGATTTGGAAGCAGGGGCTGGAGCAGTGTTGTGGGAAGGACACCCCCCTCCTCCCAAGAGAACTTTATGTGATAATGCTTTGTATTTTGTGAATTGATGTGAAAATGCAATGTTCTTTGTTTAAGACCCAGTGGCCACTTTGGTAACTTTAGATGTACCTTGAAAATATGACTTAAGGGATGGTTAGTGATAATTGAAATGTAAATTGTCTATGCTATGGGCATACTTAGTAAGACTTTACTGAATAAGGTACTGGTTGTACTTTGAGATATTGTTACAGATAAGAGACTAATTGAGTTAATCAAGACTTTGCCCCATGAGTGGAAGACTTGTACTTTGAAAACTGATGTAACTGATTGAGTTAACTTAAGAGTGACTATTTTTTGATTTTACGGATAAGTGACTGAGTTAACATTTGCCCCATGAGTGGAAGACTTGAACTATTGTATTTTGAGATTATATTGTGATTTTCTTATGTACCTGGAAAATGTGACCTAAGAGATGTTTAGTGCTAATTCAAATGTAAATTGTGTATGCTATGGGCAAGAAAGATCTTGGGGCCGAATGTAATGGAAATGCAGATTTAAAGATCTTCCCTGCCCCTAGCTTGGGTGCACCTGGAGCCTGTGGTGGGAGGCTTGTTTTTCAGGGAAGCCCAACCTTGATACTTTTGTGATTGGGCAGTGGGTCAAGGAGGTTGTTACAATCTCTGAGCTAGGAGAAGGCTATATAAACCCTGATGAGAGGCTTTGCTTTGGGGCTCACTTTGAGAAGTGTTGTGTGATTTGACCAGATGAGACTCTGGGAAGCCGTTGTTGAGAGCCCCCCGGCTTTGAAAACCCAGATGTTGATGCTTCCCTCTCTGGTAACTGTGATTTGGTATTGATGTATGTAATGTTGGGACAGTTTGGAAGCCTGTCTGTAACTCTGAAGTTCTGTAACTCTGAAGTTCGGGGTGCTGACCTTTTTCCCCTGAACTAGGTAATGTATGTTTGTTTGATTAAAGTAAGCTTGTTAACCCATTCTGAATTGCTTTCCTTTTGAAAAGCAGATCTAAGAACCTATATTGGCAGCTACCCTGGGGATATTGGGGTGCTTGCTGCTACACATATGGAAAACCTACAACCTAGGCTTAATAGGAATATCCAACCAACATTGTGGTTTATTAAGCACAATCACCAGAGAATTTGGTTTGATTCTCAACATCATTTATAGCATTTAATTAAAAATATGGTTAGTCAATATATGATAAGGAACGACTCACTTCCTCAAAAATGATGCTGCTTGGGGTGGCTAGGTGGCGCAGTGGAGTCAGGAGAATGATGATGCTTGCCAGACTGACCTGTTTCCATTTGGGTTTTTTTGTTTGTTTCTGTTTATGAAAGGGTTACTAGGCTTGTAAATCAGTGAAATGTTATAGATATAATTTACCTACATTTGAGCATAGCACTCTACAAAGTCTTTCATGCTTTTCTTGAATATAAATGGAGAAATGTGGCTCAGATGGTAGGTGGATTTGAAACTAGTTGAAACAAAAAATCCCCAAGGTGGTCATTAGTGGTTTAATTTCAACTTTGAAGGAGGCAGAGTGTCCCAGGGATCTATTTTTGGCCCTGTGTTGTTTAAATTATTTAACAATGTCTTAAAGACAAAAGTGGCATACTTGTTAAACCTGTAAATGCTGTAATTCTAGGAAGGGCAACTAATATCAGATGACTACTCCAAAGATTCTTGAACATCTAGAAAATTCAGCTGAATTGAAAAATGTGAAATTAATTAAATACACATAAAATCTTACAATAAGGAATTGATTTCAAATATAAGAGAGAGTTACTATAGCTAGGCAATAGTTCTGAAAATTATATGTGTATTTTAGTAGCCTAAAATGTTATGAGTTAGGTTAATGTTAATGAATTATATTAATGTCAAAATGTTAATGAGTAAACACTGTGATATAAAAGCCAAAGAAGGTATTACGCATTAAGAGATTCATGTATTCAGAACTAGGAAGGTGATAATATCGTACACTGTACTCCAAAGAAGTTCAAATATTGTGCTCTGATCTGGGCATGGAACCTTAGGGATAGTATAAAATGCAAAAAAAGAGTGCATCAAGAAAAGTGAAGAGCCTAGGGATCATGTTATAAGAACACAAGTTAAAGAAGTTAAGATGTTTGTCTTGGAGAAGAGAAAAGAAGATTGGATGGGGGAACAGGGAGAAGAGGGCCCATATTAACTCTCTTAGAGTATCTGAAATGAAGGATTAGATTTGTTTTGGTTCATCTTGGAAGCACAACAAGGAACAAATTGTTGAAGTAGCAAAGACAGATATTTTTGCTCGGTATAAACAAAATCTTCCTTACAATTAGACTTAGCCAAAAGAGAAATGGGGCTACTTCAAAAGGCAATGGTTTTGCCCCTTACTAAGGGTCTTCACTTACCAGGCATATTATAGTGGAGATTCTTATTCAGGTATGGATCAGATCTGTTGACCTCTGATGTCACCCCTTCTAATTACCATTTTTGCCATGATTCTGTAACAAGAGTCAGGAAGTGAATCACCCATTTGTATGTCTTACAAAACATTCTATTTTCATAGTTTGTGTGAGAGGAGTTTCCCTTCTTTTAGTAAGAGATTTTAAATACAGTAATTACAACACAGCTTATGTTTGCTTCTTAGAAGAAAAAAACTTTCCTAAACTAATCATGTTTTACCTATACCTCATTTTCATATCATTAAATTCAAAATGGATACTTTCTGAGAGATTTCCAAGTATTTATTTACATTTTTAAAGTTAGCTCCTCTTTGTAAGCAAATGTACATAAAGGAAAAGGAATTCTTAGAAGGGCAACAAAGAAAAGAAATGGAAATACTAATCCCAATCATTTTGCATGAGTATCATTAGGTCTCCACATTTCAGAAGTTGAACATTTCCAACCATCCATTTACTACATTGTCATAGATGTGCATTCCATTTGATTTTCCTTTCAAAATATTTGTGTTTACTTAGACTAAATTGAGTGCTTTATTTGGCCCTATTATACACAGTCCAAGGATTATCCAGACTGAAACTGCTAGTTAAAATGTTTCTAAAGTAAGCCCTTTTTATTTTTTTTACCAATTCTAGAAGAACATATGTGACATGTGCAATATGACTTAGCAATAAAAATGGCAGCTAACTGAAATGAGATGTCATAGGGTATGATTTAATTTAGCCAGAAACAGAAGAATAAGGTGTGTAAGTACTGCTAGCCTATATGATTTAGCTAATACCCTTGGTGGGTAGGGAAAATATTATTACAGCTTCTGAAATACTATTATCCACAAAAAGAACCATTTAGGATATGTGGCAAAGATGTATTTGACAATGGTGGAGTGAGATAGGGTGACCCCACTGGGATATTTTGCTTAGGAACTAGAATTTAAATTTATGCTGTTTCTTAAATGTGTAAAGAAATATTTAATAAGAGGAAAAATAGGAAGACTGAAATGATTTGGGGAGTCTAAAACAGAAGTGGAAACAATTAAAGGTATCCACCTTTGCCAAGAAATACCAAAATGGTGTTCCAAATAGTCAGAAATGATTGAAATGACTCAATAAAAACAAAATTTGAATGCTGATGAACTCTATTGTGCTGTAACAAATGAAGAAAAATACAGCTTCAAAGAAACCCGGAAAGACTTAAATGAACAGGTGGTGAAGAGCTAAAAGAACAGAACCAGGGTAACAATTTCTCTTATAAATATTGTAAAAACAAAGAATTCTTTTTTTTTTCTTTTTGGAGGAGGGAAGGCAGGGCAGTCGGAGTTAAGTGAGTTGCCCAAGGTCACACAGCTAGTAAGTATTAAGTGTCTGAGATCAGATTTGAACTCAGGTCCTCCTGACTTCAGGGCCGGTGCTTTACTCACTGTGCGCCTACCAGCCCCCAAAACAAAGAATTCTAATCAATGCAATAATAAAACATGAATCCAGAGGATGAATGATAAAGAATGCTTCCATGTCATCAAAAGTGATGAACTAATAACGAAGGGGACACACATTTTTGGACATGACCCGTTTGGCAATTTATTTTGCTTGACTATATTTATAAATTACAAGAGTTTTGCAGTTTTCCCAGTGAGGGGGAGGAGAGGTAGAGGGGAGAAAAAATATTTGATTGTTGGGGGAAAATACAAAAGAAAAAAAAGTTTAATGCTAAAGCTATAGCTAAGAGTGGGGGATGGGGAGTATAAAGGACTTGAATTCAGAAAACATAAGCTCATGTCAAGACTGGGTCACTTACAAGGTAGGAAATCATGGACAGGTCACTTAATTTCTCAGTTTCATCTGTGAAATGGAGATAATAATATTTGTCCTACATGTCTCACAAAGTTATCTTAAGAAAAAATAACTGGTATACTTTAAAGTACAGAATATGTATTAACTATCCTTACATAGTAGACTGAGATGAGGAAGATGATGAGTAAAATTTAAATTCAATTACTAAATATATTATTGAGGTTGGTGATTTAACTCTTCTTCACTGAATGGCAGAGGGGAGGTATTTTTCAACTCAAAAGGAAAGTACAGGACAAAAAGATATACAATTAAAATTAAATAAATTAGATGGATGCTTTTCAGAGGTTTTGTAGAGGGATTTCTATTCTGAGATGGCTTGGATTAGATGAACTGTGAGGGCCTTTACAACTCGGACATTCTGTGAAATGGAGGTTTCAGAGAAGGAAATATAAGGAGGAAAATGTGGAGAGGAAAGAATATGAGGAAAAAGAGAAACAGAAACAAAAAGATACAAAAGATAAAAAAAGATACAAAAAGTATAGCAATTACTTTTCTTTCAACAAACATTTATTAAGCACACTATGAGTTTCTGGCTAATATCAAAAGATCTTTGTAGCTGTTTCTGTCTTATGTCAACTGTCAGATCATCATCAGAATCTCAATTATTTCCATTCTAGAGGACTGATTACTTTGCATCAAAAAAGATAGCACTTCTAATGCCTAGGCAGACAAACTCTGAACAGGACAAGTAATCCAAACTTCAAGCGAAAACCCAGTTAACCTTTATTACACATTCTGAGGTGGTAGACTTGGATGTGGCACAGGAAATGCCTTGCCCTCTTATAAAATCTCCTGCAAAGGATCCTAAGTCCTTGAAACCTGAAACAGAAATGGATCCAACAAGAAATCTCAAAGCTGCATTTCAAACACCCCAGAGTTTCATATTTTTAGCACAGAGCGCCTGAGAGTTTTGTCCTGTTTTCAGAAGTCCCAGCCAAATGCCTTACCAAAGCAAAATGAGTTATTGCTAATATCAAAATGTACAGCCACCATGATTGAAAATGAAACTCCAACTTTGAAACAAATCCTTAATTTTATCAGAGAAATGGGGTGTCATCCAAAAGAGATCACAAAATCAGTTGCCCAATGCTGTCCATTCTACCTTTAAAATATTTCTTCCCTTCCTTTCTTTCCCATTGTCAATACCCTAGACCAAACACTCTCACCTGGACTACTGAACTAGACTACCAACTGGTCTTTCCCCTCTAAAACCCAACCTCAACATTGATTTCCTGGCTGTCTTCCATATACACAGCTCTCCTTAGTCTCCTGCACAAAACACCTTTAGTGCTTTTTAACATCCCAGGCTTGACTCCCAATGAGGAAGAGGTACAAAAGAAGACATTAGTGGAAGATTAACCTACTTAACCAACTATCAATCTCTGGGTTAATCATGACTTCTTTTTTTTGGACTAGATCTGTAAATTCATTGGTATAGAGAACTCCTAATGAGGACTCACCTTCTACCAATGCAGGTTATCACCTACACTATGACTTTCAGTCTTAGAGAAAAGTCTGAGGAACTGAGAGGTTGAGGTCACACAGTATTGTACAGGATCACAGGCTCTTCAGCTGAAAGGACATCGGCCCAACATCCTTATTTTACAGATGAGGAAACTAAGGCCCAAAGAGGCTATGTGTCTTGCCCAAAGTCACAGGAGTAAAATGTATGAGAGACAGGACTTAAAACTGAGGTCTTGTTGACCCCAAGGTCCATTTTATCTACTAGACCATGGCTATCTCACCTCAACAATAACAACAATTATGACAATATTAACAACAATAACAATACAATTTCTTCATAGAGTTCTCTGAGGTTTATAACTGCATTATGTACTTTTTTGTTTCATATGCTACTCACAGCAGCTCTATGACAGAGACACATAGTTTCCAAAGGCAGAAATGACATGATGGAATAACCCCTGCAGTGTAAAATCCTAGGATGGCAAAGAGGAAAAAAACAGCACTAGGAGCAAACAGCACAGACTGACTTATTGGCTACTGAAATAATCATCATCATCATCATTATTATTATTTATAAAGCACCTACCAAGATTATATCTTTGATCCTCAAAATAACCTAGACATAAATGTTTTTATTATCCCCATTCTGCCGTTCAGGAAACAATGCAAACAGAGGTTAAGTGACTTGCCCAAAGTCATACAACTGGTAAGTATTTGAACTCAGATCTTCCTTACTACAAGTCCAATGTTAAATCTATTGCATCACCTAGCTGCCTCTAAAAGAAAAGACAAAAAATATGTTTAAAGATGAGGGAAAGGGATTTTAAATGGTAACGAGAGATAAAAATGCCTCCTTGTTATCCTGGCACCACCACAACTGCATTATTCATGTTTTATGTAACCAGTTGCTGCTCCCATGACCCTGGTCCCCAGCCCTTCAAATGCTGCTTTCTTTCCTTCACTGCTGGCTCTACCCAATTCCCTAGGGAACTAGTTACTTATCCATCTCACTGTGGCATAGTGGCACAGGTTGTTGATTAGATACCTACTATTTTCAGAACCCTTTATTGTAAGCTATATAAAGATACAAAAGAATGAGACAGATGTCTTGATCATAAAAAACAATCCTAATCTAAAAGGATAGGGGATTGTGGTAAACTGGAGACACTCTGTAGAATAAATCTACCACACAGTTATTATAGCACATGCAAAGAAACTTGGCTATCTGGGAAATCATGAATGCAAGTGATAAATGTGAAATGGAGTAAGGAAAAAAGAGCACCAGCTATGAGGAGTTCAGCTTGAACCTCTTACTAGGTGGGCTCAAACCACTAACTTTTTGTTAACAGCTAAACACATTTAATGACAGAGCCAAAGAGACAGAGGGAGAGCTGTTTAGCTCCATCCCAAGTTGGAGAAAATAACTGCCCACTTAAAGTCTAAACAAGGTTGGACAAGGAAGGCCAGAGGAAGCTAAAAAAAAGTTGATCAATAATAAGCCAATGATCCAGAACAAAGAGAAGTATATCCTTTGGAGAGAATAGTGAAATGGAATGAGTTTATATTAGTAGACGCAATGAACAGTACTCAAAGTGGAAAGGAAATGTGCTTTTCCCAAGACAATTCTGACTGGCTTTTCTTGTTAACATCTCTTGAGTGTAGACCAGAGACATGCCAACAATTTGATGAATTTCACATTCATAGGACCATGAGACTTATCCAATAAAAGCCAAAAAGATGAAGCCCTTTGGGGTGGTTTAGATGGGTTCTGATTGACTAATGACTCCTCTGACTCTAGGCCCCCTAGGAATATGTGCTAATCCCAAAGGCTTGGCCACAAATGAATTGTCTAACCCTCCACCTCCTCCCCTTTTGGAAAGGGGAGGTGAGTAATACAGTCAGTGTTTACGCGCACACACACACACACACACACACACACACACACACACACACGATGGCAAGTCATTTGAGAGTAATCTCCTACTGTAGCTACAAATCATAGCCTAGCTTTTAAAAATTGTCTCCTATGCATCAGTCTACTGTATAACACCACTCTAATTATGGAAATGCATATATCCAAGTGACACCCCTAAATACTTGCAAAGTCAAGTAGCCAAAAAGATACAAATGCACATATATGCTAATCACTATAAGAAGACAACAAAGGGCTTCTCATTTTTAAACCACTGTATGTAAAGGGTGTGACCAGGAATAACTTGGTCAGTCTAACAATGTTAAAAGATGAAGCCTTGATCCCAGTTTTGATTATGTATCTTTGGTATGGTACTGTGGACAAGTATGTTCAACTAAGCATGGCAGATTGAATTGTAGCTTTGGGGGACTCATAGATTTAAGGCAGAAAGGAACTGTAGTCACCATCTGGTCCAGTCCCTTCATTTTACAGATGAAGAAACTGAAGCCCATAGAAATTAAATGACTTGCCCTAGATAACTCGGGCATTAAGTGGCTGAGCCAAAATTTGATCAGGTCTTCTAACTCCAAATCCAGCACTTTTTAAAATTCTACCAGAGATCATGGTAGATGATCTTGCTCAACAAAATTTGAGTCTCATTTTTTAACCTTGCAAGACTAACCAGGTTAACACACCCTCAACACAGAACAGTATCGTGGTTTGTTTTGAGTTTAAATATATTTGTAAAGAATTTAGCACTGTGCTTGGCACACAGAAGGCACTTAATAAATGCTTTTCCTTTCCCTCCCCCCCTTCCCTTTGAATATGGTAGGTACTTAATAATTGTTTGGGGGTCTTGGATTGGAATAAGTAAACCACATGGTGGGAAGTTTGAATACCCAAGCATTATTTGCTATGAAGGAAAGGAAGTCTTCTGATTATTATAAAAGGCTGACACGAGAATAAGAGATGAAGTAGTATGGGGGAATATAGTTTCTTTTGATCACTACTTTATTGTAATGGGAATGGGAATTTGAAGATCTTCCCTGCCCCTGAATAGACCTAGCAGGGAGTTGCGGGGGTAGTTTGAAGACCTCCCCTGCTTTGAAAGTAAACCCTGCCCCCTAATACTCTGAATGTAATCCCATGGAGACTGTGATGGAGGGAATTTGCTAAAGGATGCAGCAGAGCCCACAGGAAGCTTCCCTGCTGTGATGATAAACTCTAGCCCCTAATAGGCTGAATGTAGTCGAGTTAGATGAAGGGAAGCAGAGTCCACAGGAGGTGTTCAGAACTAGCCAGACAGCGGGGGACAGAGGAGCTCAGGCAAGGAGATAGAGAGGTTTGTGAGTAAATATTGATCTTCTATTGGTTTGTGGGTAGGCTAAAGGATGGCATGGCTCTCAGCATTATTATGGTTTCTGAATATCTTTGGTACTATGATAGAATCAGCTTTCTGGTTTTGGGATTCAGTTTTCTGATGTCCGAATAAATGCTTCAGTTCTATCCTCTATCTGGAGAGTTTGGTATATTTTGCAACCAAACATCATGAGATACTTATAGTCACGGTCTTTATAGTGGTTGTGGGCACTGTAAATATTGCATTGGAGCTATATCAATACACCTTAAAAAAGATAGAAGAAAACTCGTCTCAATAGATTGCACTCTATCAAACCCAGTACAATCCATTTCATTGCTAACCCCTATGTTAAGTGCCAAAAAAGCCTTTAAGTTATGTAATCAAAAGTACAGACCAAACAGATAAGTATAAACCTAGGAAACTTCTTTCGATATTATGCTATAAAATGAACATTTTAGTCATACTTTTCCAACCATTTGATAAGATTTGTAGGGATCATCAAGTCCAGGGGTGGTGAACCTGTAGCCTCGAGGTCACATGTGGCCCTCTTGGTCCTCAAGTTTCAACCTTTGACTGAATCCAAACTTAATTCAATTTGTGAATTTTAGATTCATGAGGCTACATGTAACATCAAGGTCTCAGGGTCCCCACCCTGATCTAGTCTGACCCCTTTACCATATTGAATTCAAGACTTCATTCTGTCAAAGTCACCTGTTGTTCATTCAGTTGTGTCTGATTCTTTTTGACCACAGCACACCGGGCCCTTCTATCCTCCACTACCTCCAGAAGTCTGTCTGAGCTCATGTTCATTGTTTCTGTGATGTTATTTATCTATCCCATCCTTTGCCATCCTCTTTTCCTTTTGCCTTCAATACTTTCCAACATCAGGATCTTTTCCAGTGAGTTCTGTCTTTTCATTATGTGGCCAAAGTATTCAAGCATCAGCTTCAGTATTTAACCTTCCAGTGAATAGCCTGAATTAATTTATTTAAGTTTTCACTGATTTGATTTTTGTGCTGTCCAAAGGGCTCTCAAAAATCTTTTCCAACACTACAATTCAAAAGTGTCAATTCTGTGGCACTCAGCTTTCCTTATAGTCCAACTCTCACAGGCATACATTGCTACTGGAACAACCATAGCTTTGACTATAACAATGTTTTTGGCAAGGTGATGTCTCTACTTTTTAGTATGCTTCCCAGAACTGCCATGGCTTTCCTTCCAAGGATGAAGCATCTTTTTATTTCATGGCTATAATTGCAGAATATAAAATCTGACACTGCTTCCATTTCTTCTCTTTCTATTTGTCAAGAAGTTATGGTACCAGTTGCCAAGATCTTAGGGTTTGTTTGTTTTTTTTTTACTTGCTTGTTTGTCTGTTCTTTATTTTGTTTTATTCTGTTTTTTTTCTTTCAGTATCAAGCCAACTTTCATACTCATTTCACCCTCATCAAAAGGCTTCTTTCATTCCTTCTCACTTTCTTGCCATCAGACTGGTATCATCTGAATATCTGAGAGCGTTGATACTTCTCCAGTAACCTTAATTTTGTCTTTTGACTCATCCAGCCTGGCATTTTGTATAATGTACTGTGCATATAAGTTAAACAAATAAGGTGATAATATACATCCTAGTAATCCTTTTCCAGTCTTCAATCAATCAGTTGTTTCACATTTGGTTCTAACTATTGCTTCTTGGCCTACATATAGGTTCCTTAGGAAACAAATAAGATGATCCGGTACTTCATTCTCTTTGAGGACTTGTCACATTTTGTTATGATCCACACAATCAAAGGGTTTGGTGTCATCTACCTCCTTAAAAATCTTCAATGTTCAAATCTGGCCTCAGACACTTAACCCAAAAACTAGCAAGTCGCTTAACCCCAATTGCCCTCCAAAAAAAGCAAAACAAAACAAAAATCTTCAATGTCTCCTTATATCCTCCATAATTCGTTTCCAAAATCTTGCTCTGACCTACCTTTCCAGTACTGTTTCATATGGCACCCATTTCTGGACTCTCCATTCCATTCCAACTAACATACTAAATACTCAATTTACATGACATTCTAGCCCCTGTTGCTGGAGTGCTTTCTTTCTTTTAATTATTTCCTAATTATCCTGTCTATAGTTTGCACTGTATATACTTCTTTGTATATGTGTGCTGTCTCCCTCATTAGACAGTAAGCTCATTCAGGCCAGGGACTATCTTTTGCCTCTTTTTGTATCTCCAGCACTCAGCACAATTCCTGGCACAAATAGGTCTTTAATTAATGTTAATTAATTGCTTGATTACATAACTGGTCTTCCATGTCTGCATTCCCTTTTAGTCTCTATCTCCTTCAGGTGCTACCTCTATACAAGAGGCTTTGCTCCATGACTTGCAGTAATTAAACTCTCCTTCTTGCAACTATTTTCTATTATTTTCTATACTCTAAATTTTCTTCCCTATATACATGTTGCATCTGCCCCCACCCCCATCCCCAGTGGAATCTAAACTCCTTGAGAGCATGGACTTTCTTGTTTTGTCTTTATATTCTCAGCATCTAGGAGGAACTTAAATATTTATCCAATTGAATTGACTTCCAACCACCCCTCCCCATTTTAAACTTCAGAGGAGGGAGAAAAATGAACATAGTCTATATTCTGTACAACTTTGGCCCCTGATTAGTGAGAATGGTGGCATTGCCTGACCCATAAACTAGCTAGAAATAAGAAATGACCTTCTCTAGGCCTATAGCCAACCCAGCATGCTATTAGAAAAACATGTTTGGCATTTGTTTCTGATCTTGAAACCCTTCATAACTGCCACCAAAGAAGTCTGTGCTGAAGCAAAAAGGCTCCCAAAGCCAAGTTATCCCACTCATGCAGCTGTGAGGAATAAATTGGAGAAAATAAAGGAAAATCCAGGTTCTGGCCAATTTTTGCCAAAAATCAGCTTGGCCATTTTATCAACAACAAAAAGTCTAGCGGTCATTGGGAGAAAAGTGAAGATAGAATCATGGATTAAAGAAATTCAAAAGACAAGAAAAACAAACAAGAAAAACAAAAATAAATCTCTCTATGGAGAGATACGTAATTTGTCCTTTAGATAAAAAAAAATGCTGCTCCCCAAATGATGAAGCAGCCAGCTTAGATGGCAAAGAACAAGCTATAATTGCTTAATACTTACTGAAATCCCACTATACTGAATAGTAATTTTTCCTAGGAGGTTTTGGGGTTTAAGAAAAAGGAACCCTAGAATCTAGTCTTTGGGATGTTAGACTCTTTTAATTAGCCAAGATTGCCTAAACCATCAGAACAATTTGTTTGGGGGGTATTTTTGTTGTTTTTTGGGTTTGTGTGTGTGTTGTGTGTGTGTGTGTGTGTGTGTGTGTGTGTGTGTTAGTGGAGTAAGAAATGTAATAACTTCAATCACCAACATCCTTGCCTTTTGGAAGCTTATACTGAGAAGAGATAAGGTAGATAGATATTTTTATCTGCTTATGCAATACACAAATATAACACTCTATGGTTTGTTTTTTAAAAAATCCTACATTGTTAAGCAGTTGTTCCCTGTCTTTCTAATGTTCCTCATACTTTGCTAAAAAAGAAAAGGGTAAGCTTCCTCATCTTCTCTACTACAAAACTCAAGACCCTATGCTGTACCTTTACCTATGGGGATTGGCAAAGAGATGATGTAGACATGGAAATCATTTGTGTAATTGATCAATCAATAAACATTTATTAAGCACCTATGTGTGCTAGGCACTATACTAAGCAATAAGGATACAAAAAGAGGCAAAAGATAATCCCTGCCCTAAAGGAGTTTATAATCTCTTTATTCCTGTCACTTAGAAAGAGGTAACTACAATCTTTGCAATATCATATCTCTTTACCATGCCCTCAAATGAGTTCTCCCCATCTCCTCCAGCAACTTATCTCATTGTTCCCATCTATCTTTCATAGCTTCGATAGGCCCTTATGTATTGTCTCTTTCCCTGCTACCTACACATTTCCTCGGGTGTGTTATTGTTTTTGTTGAGTCATTTTTTTCAGTCCTATAGGACTCTGTGATGTCATTTGAGATTTTCTTGGTAGATACTGGAATAGTCTGCCATTTCCTTCTTCAGCACACTTTATAGATGAAAAACTGAGACAAACAGGGCTAAGTGACTTGCCCAGGATCGCATAGTGTCTAAGGCCAGATCTGAACTCACAAAGATGAGTCTTCCCCTTTGACTCAGCAATAGCAAGTCTATTTCCCAAAGAGATTGCAAAAACAGGAAAAGGCCCACATGTACAAAAATATTTATAGCAGCTCATTTTGTGGTGGCAAAAAATTGGAAATTGCAGGGATGCCCATCAATTGGGGAATGGCTGAACAAGTTGTGGTATATGAATGTAATGAAATGCTATTGAGCTACAAGAAATGATGAACAAGCAGACTTTAGAGAAACCTGGAAAGACTTTTATGAACTGACACAGAGTGAGGGGAGCAGAATCAAGAGAACATTGTACACAGTAACAGCCACATTGTGTGATGACTGACCTTGACAGACTCAGCCCATCTCAGCAATGCAAGGATCTAAGATTACCCCCAAAAGACTTGTGATGGAAAATGTTATTCACATCTAGAGAAAGAACTTTGGAATCTGAATGCAGATTGGCCTTATAATTTCCTCAAATTCTCTTCCCATACTTCACCTGTTTTTCAGACATACCCCTATACTCATAGCCTCCATTTTTAAAATTCCATACTAACTTCCCATATCCTTGCATTCTGGCTGCTCCTTGGACCTGCCTGCAGCTTTTGACCAAAACCCACTCTGTCTGGAAACTTCATCTTGCTTGGCTTGATAAGCCTATTCTATTTTGGTCTTCTTTTTATCTGATTCTTCATTCTGCTTTCTCTCTGTCAATGATACCCCCAAGGCCTTTGTTTTGGGCTGCCTTCTCTATTCTTTCTAGATCAGTTGTTGGTGATTTCATCTGCTTGAATATATTCTAATATCATCTGGATTTTGGCTATCACATCTAACCTTAATTTCACCCAAATTCCAGTTCTACATTGTCAAGTGCCTACTGGATTTCTCCTGGGATTTCTCAAATTCAATATGTCCTAAATGAAATTAATTATCTTTCCTCCAAAACTCTGTATTTCTACTAAGGGCATCATAATTCTCCCAGCACCACTTAATATTTCCCTCTCTTTCACTCTCCATATTAAATCAGTTGCCAATGATTTGTTGCTAGCATTTCTCATATCTCTCATATTTCTCATATGCTTCTTTTCCTCCTACTAATATTATTCCTACCTTGACTCAGGACTTTGTCACCTCTCAGCCACCTAACCACCAATGCACTCTTTTTCCAAATGTCCATTTTACTATCAAGAAGTATAATCCTTCCAATTACTATCATCCTTCCAATAACCCAGGTTCACAACCTTGGAGTAATCCTAGATGCTTCATTCTCACTCACCCCACAAATCCAAGCAGTTGCCAAATCTTATTGTTTCTATCTCTATAATATATCACAGATACATTACCCTCCTCCTCACTTACTCCATCACAATACCAGATAAGGACCTGGGATTATTAGATTAGTGCAATGGCATCTATTTAGTCTCCCTGCCCCAATCCTTTCCCTACTCCAAACTATCCTGCACAAAACTGCTAGTGATTTTCTTAAAGCATAGATCTGATATCCTCCTTCTCAACAAACCACAATGGTTTTCTGTTGCCTTTAGAATCAAATATAAATTCGTATGTCATTGAAAGCTCTTACTGACTTGGCTTTTCCAGGCTTCTCATACTTTACCCACCTTGAACCCAACTTCATACTTTGCAATGGCTGGCCCCAATACCTAGAACATATTTCCTCCTCAACTCTACCGCTTTAAATCCCTAATTTCCTTTAATATCCTGTTTATTCACTAGCTTCTTCATGAAGCCTTCTATAGCTACTTGAAAATCACATGTGAAAACTACTTCATTGCATATTATCCAGCATCTACTCAGATGTATACTTGTTATGTCTCCCATTAGAATATCAGCTCTCTGGGGCGAAGCCAAGATGGCGGAGTAGAAACAGCTCCTCCAAGCCACTCTGCCCCCAGATTCCCCCCAAACTATGTAAAAAGGGACTCTGAACAACTTCTGGAGCCCCAGCACCCACAGAACGACACAGAGAAGCTAACCTCCCGCTGAGGACAGCCCAGCAGCCCTGCAGGAAGGACCAACGCAGTGGTCTGGGACCTGGCAGCGTGCAGAGTGCAGAGCGCAGGAGCCGAGCTGAGCCCAGGTCCACGTGAGCTGAGGTTTTAGCCCCAGGGCGGCAGGGCCAGCAGCCGGCTGGAGGAACCCCAGAACACCAGGAGCTGTGGCGACTCCAGAATTATCAACATAGACATGCCTAGGACAAAGTAAGAGGTTAGTGTCCTATGGACTTTGGGTCCAGTATTTAGGGAATGCGTCGGCTCCCTCCCCTGGGGTCTAGAAGCCGCTGAGGAGACACACCATTTTGTAGTTTTCAAAGGCAGCTCGAGCTCCCAGCCTGCAAATCATAGGGAGATCCAGCGATCAGTCTTGGGGGGTAATCGCTCTTGCTTTAACCTCCCTGGATCTGGATTGTGATCTAGGGTGGAAGTTGTGGGTGGGTTTACAGCTTGCCAGAAACGGAAGTTGCCCCCCACACGTTCGGGACGAAAATTCCTCTATCTGGCCTTAAAGCCATAGTGTGGCAACAAGCCCAAAAGTCAAGCAATTAAGTGGCAACATGCCAAGGCAAAGGAAACAGAAAAATGCAACCCTAGACTCCTATTTTGGGGGCATAGAGCAGGAAAAGGACTGTGAAGTCAGAAGTCCTGCTCCAAAAGCCCCAGGGGAAAACATGAGCGGGTTGCAGGCCATAGAGGACCTTAAGAAGGACTTTAAAAATCAAATAAGAGAAGTGGAGGAAAAATTGGAAAGAGAAATGAGAAGGATGCAGGAAAAGTATGAAATGAGGGTCAACAGCCTGACTGAGGAAAACAACACCTTAAAAAATAGACTAACTCAAATGGCAAAGGAGGCCCAAAAGGGCAATGAGGAGAAGAATGCCTTAAAAAGTCGAATTTGCCAGATGGAAAAAGAATCTCAAAAGTTCACTGAGGAGATTCATTCCTTCAGAGTTAGACTGGAGCAAATGGAAGCTAATGACTTTATGAGAAATCAAGATGCTGTTAAGCAGATCCAAACAAATGAAAGATTAGAAGGCAATGTGAAATATCTCATGGGAAAAACCACTGACCTGGAAAATAGATCCAGGAGAGACAATTTAAAAATTATTGGACTACCTGAAAGCCATGATCAAAGAAAGAACCTAGAAATCACCCTTCAAGAAATTCTCAAGGAAAACTGCCCTGATGTTTTAGATCCAGAGGGCAAAATAGAGGTTGAAAGAATCCACCGATCACCTCCTGAAAAAGATCCCAAAAAGAAAACTCCCAGGAATATTATAGCCAGGTTCCAGAATCCCCAGATCAAGGAGAAAATACTCCAAGCAGCCAGGAAGAAACAATTTCAATATTGTGGAAACACAATCAGAATAGCCCAGGACCTGGCAGCTTCTACACTGAGGGATCGAAGGGCATGGAATATGATATTCCAGAGGGCAAAAGAACTGGGAATGAACCCAAGGGTCACCTACCCAGCAAAACTGAGTATTTTGTTTCAGGGGAAAATATGGTCATTCAGTGGAATAGAGGACTTTCAAGCATTCTTGAGAAAAAACCAGAATTGAATAGAAAATTTGACATCCAGACACAAGAAGGAAGAGATGCCTGAGAAGGTAATCAGGGAAAAGAAATCAAAAGGAACTTATCAAAGTTGAACTATTTACATTCCTATATGGAAAAGCAATAACTGTGACTGATGATATCTTTCTCACTATGAAAATAATGGAAGAAGGGGGTGTGGTCATATGAATACATATGTGAATGTGTGTGTATATGGTTACAGTTATATATGGATAGAGGGCATAGGTTGAATTTGTTGGGAAGGGAGAATACTCAAGGGATGAAATTATGAGGTGAGAGAGGAAAGTGGCAAGAGGAGATGGGGAGAGACATGGTAGGGTAAACTATCTCATGTAGGAGGG
Organism: Gymnobelideus leadbeateri; assembly: GCA_011680675.1. Taxonomy (NCBI): domain Eukaryota; kingdom Metazoa; phylum Chordata; class Mammalia; order Diprotodontia; family Petauridae; genus Gymnobelideus; species Gymnobelideus leadbeateri. The sequence continues at coordinate 101,501 of WOXC01007626.1, read as the reverse complement.
AAGTGGTTGCAAAGGAGGGGGAGAATAAGGAAGGCTAAAAAGGCAAAACCACATTCACATTGAATTTGGTTCAGGGAGAAAATGACATACATACTAAATGGGATATCTCAACCTGCAGCAGGATAGGGGGAAGGGGGATGAGAGGAGGGATGATGGATGGGAGGGCATCCTTGGGGTGAGGGGAGGTTGGAAGTACCCACTATAGAAGAGGGACAGGATCATGTGGGGAATGGACCAGGTGGGGGGTGGGATGAGTGGGAGGGAATTGTAAGCAGCCTTGTACAATATATCTACTATGATAATGTTTTGCATAGCTAGACATGTACAACATATACTGAATTACTTATATCCCAAGAAGGAATGGGTGACAAGGGAGGAAGGAAATGGATCTGAAATTCAAGGTCATAACATTAAATGTTTCAAATATATATATAAATACTATTATTAATACTCTTTTGCCTATAATTGGGAGATAAGATGTGCAGGCATTGGGACACAAAGATTCATCTTCCTCTAATGGAAAAGTCGATGGGGGTATGGGAGAAGGTATGGGAGAGAGCAGATTGGAGGAAGCGATATCTTGTGGGACTGCTATTCTGGGAGGTTGGGTAGGGGAATAATGGGGGAAAATGATTGTAACTCAAAATCTGGCGGAAATGAATGATGTAAAACAGAAGTTAATAAAGTATTTGTTTAAAAAAGAAAAAAAAAAGAAATTCTCAAGGAAAACTGCCCTGATGTTTTAGATCCAGAGGGCAAAATAGAGGTTGAAAGAATCCACTGATCACCTCCTGAAAAAGATCCCAAAAAGAAAACTCCCAGGAATATTATAGCCAGGTTTCAGAATCCCCAGATCAAGGAGAAAATACTACAAGCAGCCAGGAAGAAACAATTTCAATATTGTGGAAACACAATCAGAATAGCCCAGGACCTGGCAGCTTCTACACTGAGGGATCGAAGGGCATGGAATATGATATTCCAGAGGGCAAAAGAACTGGGAATGAACCCAAGGGTCACCTACCCAGCAAAACTGAGTATTTTGTTTCAGGGGAAAATATGGTCATTCAGTGGAATAGAGGACTTTCAAGCATTCTTGAGGAAAAAACCAGAATTGAATAGAAAATCTGACATCCAGTCACAAGAAGGAAGAGATGCCTGAGAAGGTAATCAGGGAAAAGATACCCAAAGGAACTTATCAAAGTTGAACTATTTACATTCCTATATGGAAAAGCAATAACCGTGACTGATGATATCTTTCTCACTATGAAAATAATGGAAGAAGGGGGTATGGTCATATGAATACATATGTGAATGTGTGCGTATATGGTTACAGTTATATATGGATAGAGGGCATAGGTTGAATTTGTTGGGAAGGGAGAGTACTCAAGGGATGAAATTATGAGGTGAGAGAGGAAAGTGGCAAGAGGAGATGGGGAGAGACAGGGTAGGGTAAACTATCCCATGTAGAAGAAGCAAGGGGAAGTGGTTGCAAAGGAGGGGGAGAATAAGGAAGGCTAAAAAGGCAAAACCACATTCACATTGAATTTGGTTCAGGGAGAAAATGACATACATACTAAATGGGATATCTCAACCTGCAGCAGGATAGGGGGAAGGGGGATGAGAGGAGGGATGATGGATGGGAGGGCATCCTTGGGGTGAGGGGAGGTTGGAAGTACCCACTATAGAAGAGTGACAGGATCATGTAGGGAATGGACCAGGTGGGGGGTGGGATGAGTGGGAGGGAATTATAAGCAGCCTTGTACAATATATCTACTATGATAATGTTTTGCATAGGTAGACATGTACAACATATACTGAATTACTTATCTCCCAAGAGGGAATGGGTGACAAGGGAGGAAGGAAATGGATCTGAAATTCGAGGTCATAACATTAAATGTTTCAAATATATATAAATACTATTATTAATACTCTTTTGCTTGTAATAGGGAGATAAGATGTATAGGCACTGGGACACAAAGACTCACCTTCCTCTAATGGAAAAGTCGATGGGGGTATGGGAGAAGTTATGGGAGAGAGCAGTTTGGAGGAAACGATATCTTGTGGGACTCCTATTCTGGGAGGCTGGGTAGGGGAATAATGGGGGGAAATGATTGTAACTCAAAATCTGGCGGAAATGAATGATGTAAAACAGAAGTTAATAAAGCATTTGTTTAAAGAAAAAAAGAATATCAGCTCTTTGAGGTCTAGGACTTTTTCCACCTTTATTTTTGTATGCCTCGCTCACTATCCGTTATATGGATAGTGTTTTTGCTTATTAATTGATTGGACTACTCTAGGAACTTCCAAATCAGTGTCTCTGCTTCCATAGTCTACTCTCTCCAATTTATCATCTATGAAGTTGCCAAAAATGTTCCTAAGACATAGCCTTGACAATATTCTTTACCAACTTGAAAACCTTTAACATCCCTCCATTATTTGTGGAATCACAAACTTAGAGCTAGAAGAGACTTTTGAGGCCGAGTCCAAATCTCTTTCTTCTGAAGATGAGAAAACAGAGGTCTAGGAAGGTGAGGTACCTTAGATTCATAGGTTTATTGATGAGAAGAACTTCAGAAGCCACAAAGGAAGGAAGAGCTGGCATTGGAATCCAAGCTCCCTGACTTCAAATCCGGTACCTTTTCTATCATATCATGTTGTCTATAGAATAAAATGCTAACTCCTTATTCTAATTATTGTGCGTTCCTAAAATCAGGTTCCTATTTGCCTCTCTGATTTCTTTTCCTCCTCCTCTTCATAAACTCTGCATTCCAGCCAAACTCAACTCCTAATTCCCTGAACTGACACTCATGTTTCTCCTCTACACATCCCTACAAAACATCCTCTATGCCAGAAAAGCACTGCCTCTTCATCTCTGCCTCTGAGTCCTACTCTTGCATTAAGGCTCTGTTTAACTGCCACCTTTCATGAAGCTTTCTCTGATCCCCACAGATCTCAGTGCTCTCACTCTCTTCAGATCTCCTTATATTCTCTATTTACCCATTCAAGCAGCTAGTTTTCACAGTGAGCAGAGTCAGGAACATCTGAATTTTCAGTCTGACATCACTTACTAGCTGTGTGACCATGAGCAAGTCGATTAACTTCCATTTCCCTTCATTTCCTCAACTGTAAAATGGGGATAATAACAGCATATACCTCAAAGGAGTATTGTAAGGATCAAATGTAGAAGATGCTTAGTAAAGTACTTGGCACACAGTAGGTGCTCTATAAATGCTTATTCTCTCCCACCATATCCTGACTGTGGATATAATCTCCCTGAAAACAGGATCTGCTTCATTTTCATTTGGGAATACCTAGCACCTAACATGTTGCCTTAGTGGGCATTTAATGAATAATTGTGGGATTGAATTGCTCTAACTCAAGGCCATGGACAAACCATTTACTGCATAAATGAAGAAGTGCTTTACCACAATATAAAATTCTACTTTACGTTATAGTGAGGTGAAAAAAACTAAATAAAACTCTCAAAAATTCATGATTCTCTAGGAGCTGCCTATGCATGGGAAGTACCTGATTCATTACCAAGTTTTTGGATATAGTAGCCATGCTCTTCTGCTTGTCTGTGTTTTTTGAGGATCAAATTGTCCACAAATACTTTCTGAATGTTTTTGGATGAAGAGGTCTTTCTTGGCCAGTAGACCCAAGCCATTGCAGCAGATTTTGAGCTCTTTGAATGATTAAAAAACATTTCCAAATGCCAGATGGACAGAGTGATGGTGCTCCTTTAGACATTAGCTCTGTTGATCTTGTTTGGGGTTTCAGCATATATCTCCTTACAACCTTGTGAAACAAGCTCATGATAAGTGGTGAGTAGCAAGACTGCAGAGGTCTCTGTTTTCAGTGCATTTTTCCAAAGTACTCAGATATTTCAGATACTGAGGCATCATCCAAAATATCCGAACTGGTCCAGTCTGCCAAGTTGGACAAAATACCACACACAAAAAAAACAAGCTTTCTTTATGAGATTTCTGGTATTTCCTGCTTCTGGTAAGGCTGAAAATACCCATGAAAATAGGTCTCCTGATGATATTTCAACACTTTACTGATAGGCTGACTTGGAAGCAGGTGGCACAGAAAGTCAATTTGAAGAGATAGCCAAATGCTTTGAACCTGGCAAGAGTCTGATATTGGAGCAAAAGTTTTAAGAAAACTCATCTCTTCTCCAGATGGATTTGCTCAAGGTTAGCCTGAGTAGAATTCATAGAGGGAATGGAAAGTGAGCAAAATCTTCCCTTTATTTCCCTACCAGAACCTGGTCAGAGGAAACAGGTAAGAACCTGCTTGCATGAACCTTTTTCCCTTAAGCTAGCCAGCTGAAAGTCATGCCTTATTTTCCATGAAGGCCAAAATAAGAAGAATTGGGCCTTAGCAAAGTATTTGCTTTGAAATGAGAAAAACTTTTTCTAATTGTGAAGGTTATTATAAATTGAAATAGTACTTGATTCTATAATGAATCCTCCTTTTCCAAAGCTCTTTAAAATGGAGAAATTGCTAATATAATTCTGGCTAATAATAAACAAATTTCCCTAGAAATAACATGAATGGTACCCTCCTGTCTGATAAGAGTCAGTACGATCAAAATGAATAGTGGTGGTTGTCAAAATTAATATAAAATCTTAGAATTATAGATTTTTTTTAGTTGGAAAGGCCTCAGCATTCATTTAATTTAACCGACACTGAAAAAGAATTGTGACCCACTATAACAGAGGTGTCAAACTCAGCTAAATTGCAGCTGTCAACACTCCTGAGTGTGGCTTGAACTAGATTAAAATATAGTTGAAGGGGCGGCTAGGTGGCACAGTGAGTAGAGCACTGGCCCTGGAGTCAGAAGGACCTGAGTTCGGATCCGACCTCAGACACTTAACGCACACACAAACAAAAACCTAGCCGTGTGACCTTGGGCAAGTTACTTAACCCCAATTGCCCTCCCAAAAAAATATAGTTGGAAAATATGATAAAATATATAAAATTCAATAGACCATAGCTAATGTTAATGTGTGGTTTTCTAAGGCAATATGTGGCTCACAGCAATCATTATATATGATTTAGTGGTCCCATTTCCATTTGAGATTGATACCATTAAACTATAGCATACCTGGCAAGTGGTCACATAACTGCTGCTTGAAGAATTTCAATGACAGATTGGCTTTTGAAGCAATTCATTTGACTATGGGATGGCTCTGCTGGTTATGAATTTTTCCTAACCTTGGCTCTAAATTTTCTTCTTTTCATCTTTTATAATGATTATCTTTTTCAACTTTCTTATGAGAAAGGGGGGGGGGGAATAAGAGGGGAAAGACAGGGAAGGGAAAAAGACACAGGGGGAGGGAGAGGGTGGAAGAGAGGGAAGGGGAGAGAGAGAGAGACAGACAGAGAGACAGACAGAAAGAAAGAGAGAGAGAGAGAGAGAGAGAGAGAGAGAGAGAGAGAGAGAGAGAGAAATACTCTCTGCTCTTAAAGAACCTGTCAATTCCAAACCTGGCCAAAATAGCTTGAACATGTTAAAAAAAAAAGTGGATGATTGGAAAAAATTCCTATTCCTTAATAACTTAATACTATCTCTAGTGACATCTTCCGAATTTTTTGATCAAAACACTGAGAAGATGCCTTTCCTATTCAAACCAAAAGTTCCCATTCTCATCCCTAGCACTGTTTGACGTTCTTCATCATTAGATACACTGAGCTACCACTGAGCTAAAATGTACTCATAATACCTCATCTTTAAAATGGAGATAATAATAACACTCACCTCCTAACGCTGTTGTGAGGATCAAATACGATAATAATTGTAACACCCTTAACACAGTGCCTGGTATATAGTAAAGTAAGTAAACTTAGCTGCTGCTGCTGCTGCTACTGCTGCTGCTACTACTACTACTACTACTACTACTACTACTACTACTACTACTACTACTACTACTACTACTACTACTGCTACTACTACTATTACTACTACTACTACTACTAACTACTACTCTCCAATTGTTCTAATCCTTCTTGCTTGGGAGATTCTGGAATATAAATAACAAGGCCTGGCAAGCAAATGCTAGCTTTGATTAGTGGTCTCTCCCTTAGCTCTTTAATTGTGGTTTCCTAGTGATTTACATGTGTGTGTGTGTATATATAATATATATATATATGTGTATATATATATATATATACACATATATATACATATGTGATGTGTGTGGAATATGTAAATATAAGTATAATTATATACATATATTTATTCATAGATATATTAAATATAATACAAGGTATTTGGTGAAGGGAGTCTGGGAAGAAGGCTTGAATACTTCAAGACAATGGTGCTTGAGCTGATCATTGAAGACAAATGGGTCTGTATACCCTGAGGCAAATTTTTAGCTCTAGAGTAAACGGCCGATTAGGCCTAGTTTGGCATCAGGATTTCTGTAATTCTGTCAACTGAAACTTGTTTCTTGGCATCACAAATATTACTAGGCAAAACTAAGCTACTAGAAATGACACCTCAATGAATGCTCTTCAGAAAACATCACTACAATACACCAGGAAAACCAGTATCAAGTATTGGAGTAATCAATTAAGGTAGTCATTAATATCACACAGACAATTTGGTCTACAAAGTCTTAGATAAGGAGTTCTTAACCTGGGTTAAATTGAATTTTACTTATTTTTTCATATTTTGATAACTATATTTCAATATAATTTGTTTCCATTGTAATTCACTGTATTTTACTTGATGCATTTAAAATGATACTGGGGGGAAATGTCCATAGCTTTTACTAGACTACCAAAAGCATTATTAACATAGAAAAGGTAAGGAAACCCTACCTTTGATGATTAAGAATTGACCTAAGGGGTGTGTGTGTTGGGGTGAGGGGGAAGGGACAGCTTTCCTTTTTCTCTCTCCACAATCTTAGAATATTTTGTTCTAATATTTCCTGAATTCTGAGGTATCAGAGAGAACATCTGGAATAGAGGTAAAGGATCTTTGCTTCTGAGGCACATTTCTTAGTATTCTGAGATAACTTGTTTTTAAGGTAGGGAAGCCCAAGCTATGTTAAGTTGCATGTGTTTGTGTTTCCATCTGGCCTCACCCTGCTGGGTTATTTTTTTAATGTGGAATTAATTACTATTTCATTTCATTTATATACCTGAATGGATTTCTTTTTGTACTCAGAGGACTTTGCCCTGGACTAAGTGTATAATGAGTACATTTTTAAGAAATCTAATAAATAATGACCCTGGTGCCCCTAACAAAGGCAGCATAATCAGATATCCTTAAATAAAATATTTTTAACTGACTGTCCTAAAAATGAAGAATGGATTGTCTTGCTGCTTACTTTCCTGTAATACAACCTATTTTGGAACATTTTTAAACCAATTTTCTTCACATTGAAATTGACTTCACATTGAAATCAAGGCTCCTATTTTCTGCCAAATTTGACAATTATAACTTCAGTTAACATTTTTCAATGGGAAAAGGCATGATTTTTTTTAATTGGAAAATGTGGGCTTTTTTTTTTTACTTAATCATGCCTAAGTCACAGAGGATACTGACATCAGAATAAAATGTAAGTAAAAAATTCCCCAAAACAAAATTCATCACTAGCTCTACAAACAAGTTAGAATCAAGCATTTACAATGTAGCCATGGAGAACTTCTGGAGTCACCTGTCACTACATTCCATAAGTATATTTAGGTAGAAAATGAATATTTTGGGGACAGGGTTTACTGTATAACATAAAAAATCTATTGTTTACACATGGGGCCTGGTGAATGATTATAATAAATATGATAATAAATTAATAAAAATAAATAGATAGAATGATGGACAGATGAAGACTAAAACCCTGTATTAATGTTAGGATGTCTGGCATATCTATGTATTTGTTCAATGCATAAAGGTGCATAATCCACCTGTTCCAGAGCAGAGATTTCAGGCTAGAAGGGATCAGATGAATCATCTAATTCAAGACTCATATTACAGACAGTCAAGAGACTTGCCCAAATTTAAATGAGTAGAAAGCAACAAATATTCCAACTCAACCAACAGGCTTTATTAAGAATCTACTATGTGCCAGACACTGTCCTAATCAATGGTAAAGAAAAAAAAATCCCTGTCCTCAAGAGGTTCACATTCTAATGTGGGGCAACATGCAAAAAAAAAAAAATAGTGGATATACAAGATATATATGGTGTAAATGAGAACCTATCCCAGAGAACTCCAAATCTAGCATTTTTCCTACTGTACCCCATTGCCTCAGTGAAGCATTATTTTGATTATATAAGTCAATTTGAATATTTCAATTATCAAAGGGGGGAAACATCCCTGTTAACTTGTCCTATTTTCACTAAACTAGATCTCAAAGAGATAAGCTCCGACTAGGGTCCATCAGATATGTCCTCCTCAGAGGAACTTGTCAGGAATCTGGAATGGTACAATGTGACCATTTATCAAACTGTAACACAGGTTTCCTCAGGCCACTTCAGGAAAGAGAGAATTTTTCAAAGACCAAAAGATCAAAGTCTAATTGATATTGTTATCAATTAGGAATACAGACCGTGGAAGCAAGAGACTTTACCTCTTTTGACGTTTGGAGGTCTCTTAAAGGTTGCCACTGAAATAACTGGTATATATTGGTCAAATATTCAAGGTACCATCTCTCTCTGATCATCCAAGATCATCTCTTCCCATCATGATGAGCCAGAACCAGAATTTGCTTGGCCTTGGATTGTTTAAGACTTCCTTGTTCTTCCTTCTATTGCATTATGATAGTCTAGTATGATCAACAAGATGGAGCTCTAGATATATTCTCTGATCCTCTTGACCTCTCAACCATCTCCAAAACAGAAACTATGTGCCAAAGACAAAGGAACTTCAACTGGCTCCATGATTTAGAACATCTTGAAGTCAAAAAGAAAAAGTTTTTAAAAAATGACCTTCCATGTACACTAAGCTCATTCAGGACCCCTTCCCTTGTACCCCACATTACAGCAGCGAGCTGGCACCAGCTAACTCACGCAGGCACCCAGGCTCAAAACAAAGCCCAATCCCACAGCCAGGTCCACCCCACTTCTTCCAGCATCATAGAGATCCAGGTTCCAGGCGTCAAAAGTCTGTTCTGGTCAAGACTCAGCTGTGCTCTACAGTGCTCAAGCCTACAGAAATTCACTAGAGTTAACAAAGCTAGAGCTCGTGGGGTGACACAGCCACTGCCATGTCAGGCAGTGTTCTGTTCTATAAAAATTCTCTACAGGAGAGAGGGGAGCAGAGGAAAAGGGTAAGTCATGTGTCTGGGCTAGAAATAGGGCTCAACACCACAAAGTGTTTAAACTTAATAATTCAATTTAGAAACAAGTTCTGCAAGTCCTCAGGAAAAAGATTTTCAAATACAATAGAAAATAAATTGAATAACATAAGAGTACTCTGTAATCATCAAAAAAATGCAGGAGGGAATGGAATAATGTATTCCAAGAAAGCAATGGGGCAGCCCAGAATGACATACACTGCCATTCTAAACTTAACTATAAATGAAGAAAAACACGCATTCAATAATAAAGAGGCATTTAAAACATTCTTAGAAATAAAATCAGAGATTTTTTTTTAAATAGCCCAGACAACAGAAATTCAGGAGAGATGAACAAATGCAGCAACCAAGCAAAGCAAAAGCAACAGTTTTAGCAGAGAGATCAGTAAGGGATTTCTTCCTAAATGTATATAAAGAAACAGGGGTAAAGGTAAGAATCAGGTGAAGGGTTAGCAGTGAGGGAAAGGACACCCTAGTGGTCTCAAGAAGAGAAGAGCCTGCAGGGGAATGAATAAGAAGGTGAAGAAAAGGATTTTTTTTTAATGGAGAGAAAAGAGAGATGCCTACTTTAATAGTGAGAGAGGATTCTACTGTTGAATTGAATGTTCCTATGTTTGAAGAGATATATTCTGTGAAAGATAAAGACCTTGTGCTGGGTGTGGTCAGAGTGTTTGGGGGATTGAAAAGAACATTGTTCTATCTCAGGAGAGAGCGAATTAGATATCTTGAAGAATATCCCCTGCTAAGAGGAAAAAAAATACCTTGGAAGCTATGCTTCCATGAGGAATATAGGTAATAGTGACTAAATAATTATAGAGGCAAGAAAGCAGAGAATGAAGTTCTAGAGGAGACAGAAAGAGAAAGTGGATAAAGAATAGAATAAGAAGACTTTTTTTTCTGGAAAGGGGTAAAAATAGTTAATATATCCTTTTCAGACCATATCACAATAAACTAGTCATCCATTCAGGGACCACAAACAAAAAACACAAACTCATAATTTAACAATGAAACACTAAATTATGAATGAGTCAAAGAACAAGTCATAGAAACAATTAATAATTATATGAAAGAAAATGGTAATGTCAACAGTTCTGGGACATAGTTACAGTCATTCTCAGTGGAGAGTCAGCCAAAGGAAGTGGCGGGTTTATCTTGGAGTATTACATTATAATAAATATGATGGGTATACAAGTTTTTGAAAGAATGTCATATAGGGGATTCTGGGAAGATGGTGGAGTATGTCAGAAATTTCCAGGCTCTCCAAGTTTTCTCCACAAACAGACAGAAACCCACCACAAAATGAATGCAGAATAAGAATTCTTAGAGCTATAATTCAAAATCCCAGCACCTGGGATAAGTAAAGTTGAATTGGGAGATATAGTAGGCAATATATACAGGTACACCTCAAGATAAACGTGGGGCATTTGCCTGGAAAGTAAGAAAGTATGTTTCTCCCCTTGCACCCATTCTCTCTTTATCTCTGTTTACTTGACTCCACTCTTTTGTCCTGTCCTACAGAATGCTTCCCCAATCAACCTAGTCATAGAGACAAGGGCCAGTGCAAGTTCAAGAGGCATGAGAACAGCTTTCTCCAGACCAAGTATTCTGTCCCCTGCCCCTTATGCTAACACCTAGAATAAAAAAAAAAAAGAATTATACCTTGCCCCAGTTATGACTCAGGCAATTGGATTTTTTTACTACTTTGTCCCAGAGAATAAAACTAAGAGCCATGAGTGAAAATTTCATAGAGGCAGGTTTAGGTTCATGAGTACAAACATCCTAACAATCTAAGCTGTCAAAAGTGAAATGAGCTACTTTGAGAGGTCAGAAATGGTGGGATAACCACTAGAGAGAGGGTTAGATTAAATTATTTTTTTCAGGTATAGGTTCAGCTAGATGACCTATAAATGATGACCTGATCCTATGATCACTGAAGAATAGCTCTTAACTATTGGCCTTTTAGTTCTTACTTTAACAGCAGGTAGAGAGCTATATTTTCCATAGTTATGCCTATTGAAAGTCCTCTTGGTATAGATAAATGGGGCAGACATGGAGAACCTAAGGGGAAGGTATTTGGGGTTTTTTTTAGCATTAAAAGAAATCTACATATATATGCATGTGTATATATGTGTGTATGTACATAATTATGAATAATTTTCCTTTAATTTACGTATTAAAAAACTATCTTAATTAAATTACCAAGAATGTTATTTATATACTGAATACTTCTTTTGGGGTGAAGTAAAGTGGGTAGTTTGTTAAAAATCTAAACATAAAATGTTCTCTACAAAAGTAAAGTAAATTATTTGGTGAGTATGGGAGTCAAAGAGAAGAATAATAAATCTCCAGTAAACTGGCATATGACATACTCTTAATTTTTTGGTGTTTAAACTCAAATATATTCAACATTTTAGATATATTTTTTTAGAAATTACAATACTTCTGGGAATAATAAACTGTTCAATTCAGCTCAATCCAACAAATATTTATTATATGCCTATAATGTACAAGGGGCCGCTAGGGAGTATGGTAAGAGCACTTGGCATGGAGTTGAGAAGACTCATCTTCCTGAGCTCAAACCTGGCCTCGGTTATTTACTATCTGTGTGACCCTGGGTAAGTCACTTAGCTTGTCCCAGTTTTCTCATCTGTCAAATGAAATGGAGAAAGAAATGACAAACCACTTCGTTATCTTTGCCAAGAAAACCCCCAAATTGGGCCATAAATAGTTAGATATGACCAAAATGACTGAAGAACAACAATGTTCTAGGTACTGTAGACATAAAGACAAAAACCAAGTGATCCCTACCTTCAGGGATGTTGTGTTCTACTTGGGGTCAATCACAGAACATAGTTAAGTAAATACAAAGTAATTTCAAAAAGAGGGAAAAAATAACAATTGGAGTGGGGTTAAAGGGGTCTCTTCTATCATTTATTAAGAGATTATCACTTCTCAGTCATTGATAATTTACTAAAACTCTATTGTATGCCCATCGGTGTACTCAAGTAAAGTCAGCAAGCATTTATCAAGGGCATGTTACACACCAGATCATGTGGTAAACACTGAAGACACAAGAACAAAAAAGACAGTGACTGCCCTCAAGGAACTCATATTCTAATGGGGGAGACAATATGCAAATAGGTATGTACAAAAAAGATACTCACTGGGCAAATTGGTGGGTGGTCTCAGAGGAAGACACTATTATTGTAGAAGACTGGGAAAATCTTCTTACAGAATGCAGCAAGCTTTTGGGGGGATGAAGTGTCTTGTACTAGAAATAGAAAAAAGACCAGGTCTGTTAAATACATGGAGGGAGGGCATTAACGTGAAAGAAGACTGGACAGGGGAGAAAAAAACAGGTTATGAAGGGATTTCAAATCTAAACAAAATTTTTAAGTACTGAATTCAATTCAAATTCTTCAGATTTATAAATACCTACTTTAGTGTGCCAAGCCCTAGAATAGAGAGAGTCCCTATCTAAGAGGCTTACAAGCTAATAAACTGCTAATGGTCTCAGAATTTCTAACATCTCACACCCTACTATCTCATGACTGAAATGAATTCTCACTGAACAAAGCAACTTTTATTTCATTTGGCAAGGGCATTAAATGACATGTTAGTCAGCAGAGACCTACTGAACCTTATTTCCCCCAAGACCCACTGCCTAATTTGTGACTGAGTCATTCCATACCAGGGTATAGACAGGAAGCATCCCTGAACATTGTAATCACATTACAACTCATATTCTTATAATGTAAGAACATTTAAAAGCAGAGTAATGGAATCTTTGGATAATATGTCATTTTACACATCCTATTTATATTGAAGTACTTAGCACACATCAACATGTCAATATTCCTAGTACTGTGATTTTTTTCAGTGTGGGAACCTCCTTCAAATATGCAGATTATAATCTATCTATAATTTATAGAATCAGATAGTTTCTCAATACTCATAAAGGTTAAGGGATTTGCCCATAGTCACACAGGTAGCAGATGTCACAATTTATCTACTTTTTTTGCATTGCTCTCAAACCACAAGCAGCATTTTGTGATCAATATTTATTGTATTATATTTTATATTTGTACATTTTCTGGACTTTCCTTTCAGTCAGTATTAGTAGTCTGCAATGGCTATCAGGAAATCAAATGTTAAACAATATATGGAATAGTATTAAAGAAAAAAGAAATCTACCCTCAAGGAGCTTATACTCTTATTCATAAGACCATAAATTTATAGCTTGAAGGGATCTCCAAGTCTAACCAGTCTAATTCTCTCATTTTTACAGATGAGGAAACTGAGTCACAGAGAAGTTAAGTAACTGGATCAAGGTCACACAAGTAAATGCCAGAGATGAGATATGAATCCAAGTCCTCTGAATCACAAATTCACAAAGTCAAGTTATTTGAGAGTTGGAAGGATCTACAGCAAACATCTGCTCTAACCCTATGCAAAATAAATCCCCACTGTAAAATTTGGATTCCAAATCCAGCAATCTTTTCACTATACCATGTTATAGAGTAGAAAATATCAAAACATCAGAAACTCAGTACTGATACTGCAATTCAACAAGTATACAAACTAATAAAATGTAGTCATAGTTTAAAGAATGCATAGTAAAGGAGCATTTCAGATGTGATAATGTGTGGGTGAATTTCTTAAGTGGAGCTCAAGGCTGTAGTATTGAAATTGATAGATATGAAAGGGAAACAATTTCATGTCAGCCAGCATCAGATGATAGCATGGTCAAGACAGGGATAAACCAAACAAGTTCACTGTATATCAAGGAGATCTTCTCAGGTGAATAGAAGAGTTCTATCGGAGGAATAATCAATGAAGTTAGTGATATGTGACTACTCAATCAGTAGAAGACCAGATTTGACGAAGTAAGGAAATTAAGCAAAGAAATAACATGAATTTAAAAAAAAAAAACAATGTATTCAAGGGAGTTTATTCTAGCAGCAGGATTATCTGGGAAAAAAGAGAAAAGAAAAACTGGAAAACTTTAGGCAGATGCTCCTAGAAGAAACTTTTGTACATCAAAAAGAGAGGCCCAGGAAAAGCTGTTAACTTTGAGTCACCCCCTCTCTGAGTTTCCTTCCCAGCTTTGGTAGGCTAGAGTCATAGATTGAAACCATCTTCTCCCCCAGGGTTCTAGGGGTAACCCTGAAAGTGTGGGACAAATTTCTGATACAGAATATGCCAAAATTCTTAGTGCAAATTTTAAGTTAGTAGAGCATAAAATGCTAATAGTTTTACATATTTCTAATTATTTTTTTTTTTAGTTTTCAACGTGCACTTCTATAAAAAGATTCCGAGTTCTAAATTTTTCCCCTTCCCTCCACTTCCCCCCCACACACAGAGCATGCAATCTGATATAGGTTATACATATATAATCATATTAAACATATTTCCACATTAATCATGTCGTAAAGAAGAATTAGAACCAAAGGGGAAAACCACGAAAGAGAAGAAACAAAAAGAGAGAGAAAATAGTATGCTTTGATCTGCATTCAAACTCTTTCTGTAGATGTGGATAGCATTTTCCATTACGCCTATTTTGGAATTGTCTTAGATCCTTGTATTGAATAGCTTTAATTATTAATTAGAACTTAATATGTGCTTAATTAAGTACTAATTGCTTTAAACTGTATTAAGAATTTTAGAACACTGTACTATGCTCGGGAGTGCTATCCAGTGTGTACCCCCCAATGTCAATTAACTAGTTAACATCAATTAGGTAGGCAAAGTAAGTTTTTAGGAAGAGGTGTTTATTAATGTTATGCAATAAGAGAGGCCGGCTTAGAAATATACCCCCCAAAGTCTGGCTCGCACTGTCCCCCGATGCACAACAGCTCCCCGGGAAGAGTGGGTCCAGGCTTAGGGGCAGCCTGTAGGGGAGGCACTTTCCCCAGCTCCTGAGTTCTGATGCTCTGGTGGAAGCCTCGCCCTCTCGAGCCGGTCTTCAGCTCTCTACATACTACCAGCCAGTGCTGCTCCAGGGAACTTCCTGCCAATAGGAAACCCAAAGCCTCCAGTCCTCTAAAGCTCCTGAGGCACTGGCCCCATCCCTTAGCCCGCCAGACACCCAGGAAGGCGCCCCGCAGAGACCGCCCACCTGAAGCCAAGCCCTGCAATGGAGGATGGCTCGAAGACCCCCCCCCCCCCACCGCCGCCTGGGCGCACGTGGGTACAGCTAGGCTGGGGGACACGCACCAGGCAGGCCTTCCAAGCCCTCTCAGCGTCCACCTGCCTGCTCCAGCCTGCCCTGCCGGGGGCTTCCATGGAGAAGGCCTTTCCTCCGCCACCCTTGGAGGCCCACAGCATCTAAGGCCACCGAGTCCTGCCCCACGCTGGTCTCCAGCGTATCCATTGGCCGCTTGGACTCCACCAGCCAGCCAATCTCTGTTCGCCTCCCAGCTGACCTTCCCCGCCCCCCCCCCCTCCAGTCTCGATCTGGCTTTGCAACTGGGCCCGAACTTCCGGGGTGCTCGGTACTTCTGTGGCCGCACCCTAGTCACGGAGGAGCCGGGAGACCCCAATGCGCCTGCTCGGGACCCCAGCTCCTCCGTCACTGACGCTGTCAGAGGTGGGACTTCCTCATGGTGCTGGGAGGCCTCAAGGAGGCAGAAGACCAGTTCCTGGAGGCTGCCTCCCTGCAGGGGGCGGGGGGGGCCGCTCTGGGAGGCCTGTGCCCTGGACCCTGACCTGCCCCGCTCTTCCTCGAGGGCCCTCCCAGTGGGCGCCAGGAGGAGTGTTGCTGGGACCAGGACCTCGAATCTTTCCAGCGTCTGCTGTTGGACCCAGAAGCTGCCAGGAGCATCCTGGCGGTTGAGCCCAGGCGCTGGGAGGGCCTTTGCGCAAGGCGGAAGGAACTGGGCTTCCAGGATGCCAGGTTTGCCTGGAAAATGCTAGTTCTGGCAGGGAGGGCTGTCCCGAGGAGATTTACAGGATATCGGAGATCCACGTCAATGGGGCAGTGATGCTGGCCTTTCAGCTCCACTGCCAGGCCACCCGGGATCTGCAGCTTCTCCAACAGTCCGGTGGCTGGGATGTGGTCAGGACTGTGGCCGATCGAGTGTACTGAGGAGCAGAATCACCACCTTCCAAGAGTGATGCCCCCAGATGAGTACGACTCGGGTGTCCATAACCCCGTCTACACAAATGTCATCACTTGGACCAGCCTGCACTCTGCAGCAGACCTGGCTAGAGACCTGGACCAGCCAGTCCCTGAACGGAGGGCAAAGGCTGCTGAAGAAAATCAAGGTGCCTTGTGATCCTGAGTGAAGTTATCACCCAGAGTGTGATGGCTGTGAGCCTGGAGAGACTGTAAAGAGGGCTGATGTGGTCCTACTGGGCTACCCAGTGCCCTGCCCCCTGAGCCCAGATGTTTGGAGAAAACCCCGAGATCTAGGAAGCTGTGACATCCTCTGAGGGCCTTGCAGTGTCTGGGACCATGTTTGCTGTGGGCTGGATGAAGCTTAAGGAAATGCAGAAGACCCAGGCACAGCTCAGGAAATGCTTCTCCAACATCTCAGAGCCCTTTAAAGTGTGGACAGAGAGCTCATCGGCTCAGGTGCTCAGAACTTCCTGAAGGGGGTAGGAGGCTTCCTTCAGGCAGTCCTGTTCAGACTCACTGGGTTCAGGATCACCAGGGCTGGACTGATCTTTGACCCTACATGTCCAGCCTGTCCATGAGGGTCACTGGGGCCTCATACCTGGGGAACAAGCTCTGTTTCTTGTTCTCAGAGGAGATGGTGTGAGGATTATAGTGACAGCCTCAGGGTGGGGAGCGGCCCCTCCTCTGGAGGTTGAGCTGAGGATTTCTGGGAAGGAGCTCCTCTTGCCCCTGGGACACAAGGTCTCCTTCCCAGTCACTGCTGGGAGGATCCAGTAACTGCCATTGTAAGAAACCAGGGAGGCAGACTTACATGAGCCCCTGAGCCCCTCAAGCATCAGGAAGAAAGGTATCCTCTGCTGATGTCCTCTCCTACACTCCCCTCCCATCAGTCCACTGCCAAGGCCTATAGGCTCTGCCTCTGCACCTCTCCCACATGTTGCCTTCTTTCCACACCAATGGTCCCCAGTGGGGGTCAGGCCCACTGCCTCCTCTAACTTGCCTCTGACACCAGCCTCTCCTTCCCAGATCCTTCCCAGATCCATCTGATGTAGAGGCATCCTCCTAAAGCATAGTTCATCCCCCCACCCCAACCTTCAGTGATTCCCCAGTGCCTACACAATGAAACCTAAATTTTTGACCATGGCTTCAAGACCTCCATCTTCAGCATGCTGAGTACCTTGGTCACTGCCCCATTTTCATCTCTGTACTCCATGTTCTATAGGTATATAATGGCTTCCCCACTTCTATCCCCAACCTTGGCCACCTGCTCAGAGGCTGTATCCTCTAGGCCCCCTTCTTTCCCCAGTCGACCTGTCCCTCCCCCTCAGCACCTGGACAGCCCCTCTTTTTCCCCTTCTCTCAGTCTTCATCAGTTATCTGTGTATTTGTGTGGCCAGCACTTCATCAGTCCCCAGCCCTGGGGTCTGCACATAGCAGGAGCTCAATAAATGCTGACAGGAGAATTGAGTTAAAAAATTAAAAAAAATAAAGTTCACAAGACCTGGGAGGGTGGAGGGCTGGGGGGAGGAGAGGGATTGTTTTTTGGAATTCCAAATTTCAAACTATCTGTTATAACTAAGTCAGACAGGGAAAGCCTTATTCTCTTAGACCAAGCACAAGTCATAACCACTGCTTTGTTTTCATTCAACTTCTCCCTACCTGATTAAGGGCTAGTTCCCACCGTGAGTTGATTGATTCAGCAGTGATGTGAAGGAATTTTTCATTTGTGAATGATCAATTCTTTAATTCTATCAATTCTCAATTTATTTATTGATAAAATTATCTGAGCAGAGAGCATCTTGGCATTGAGGTGCTTGGGCCACCCATCTTTTATATGAGGAACTCCTATTAGAGCCAGAGCTAAAATCAGCAATTGTCAGGGGTTCTAGATCATCAGGACTGAAACACCCAGAAGTTCAAAGTCCTCTAAATAAGGCCACAGCATCTTACAAGGAATACAGCTGGAGCCATAAGACTCCTCAGTTACTGCCATACCCAGAAGCAGTTACACTGAGGCTGTGTCACCCAGCATCAGAGGCTGTTCCATTGCTGGTGATCCAACAAGCTGTATCTCAGCTTGTGATAAATTACTGTAGAGTGTGGGGTTACATTTGCTTTCAGGGAGAGGACAATAAAATAATATTAGTAGTCCAAAGGAGCCAGGACCTTTCAGGGTCCAGACAGAGATTTGATCAATAATGCCTGTCTTTCTGTATATGTCTTAATGGTTTAGCGCCTGAGAAATTGCCTTAAGGGAGTTGAGTCTTATCTTCAGTCTCCCTAGGAGAACAGGGGGTTTCTACTGGAGCCTAATAGTCTGCATGTGTTTGTTGGTAGCAGGTAAGAGAATAAAGTGGAGGAGTTGAGGCTGGGCTGAGCAAGATTCTGGATAGGATGTCTATGGATTCGAACTGTTCCTAAATTAGTCTTTCCAGGCTAATGTCTAAGTGTGTTCTTCTGAGGCTCTTCATACCTTGAAGAACTAGGTGAAATACCTCAATTGAGAATTCTCATTTTCCCTCAGTCCCACTCCTGAAGTACAAACTAGGATCCCTGGGCACTGCTTCCCCAAAAGTCTGTAATTCTATCTTAGTCTGACAAAAACTTTTTTTGTTGTTTTTCAATTGACTACCAGAGAGTCCTTTTTCCATATCCATCCTCACTTAATTGAATTACAGTAGGTGATTTTTCCCTTAGGCAGCTGGCTGCCTTAGAAGACTGTCTTCCTGCTAGTCTCAAGACTCCACTGAACCCAAATCTTTCTGGAATCTTTCACTTGATCTCACAGTTCTTCTGTTGGCAACCTGTCTGTCTGTGTTTATCTGTTTATTCATTTCTCTCAGTATGTCTCACATTCTTCTGCAAAGGAACTGTTGGGATAACATCTATATCTTTGTCTTTGCTTTTGTCCCTCCCAGAATAGCACAATAGAAACTCAGAGAATTCAGCAGACTTGTTTAAAGTCACAAAGATAATGCTATTCTCTCTGTAGCCAGAGTAGTAAAAAACATAAGAACTTAAAAGTTGAAAGCACAAGATATCATCTAAACCTGCCCCTTCAATTTACAGATAAGAAAAGGGAGGACTCCTGGATGTAAAGAATAAGTGACTTGCCCAAGGTCATATTAATTAGTAGCTGATCAATGAATAGAATACCAAATTCTGACATTGACTACATCTATTACATTGGGGGCCTCAGTTTCGTCAATAGTAACGTGGTTTCTGAGCTCTACTCCAGAATCTAACACCTTTGTCTTCTCTCTGTCTCTTAATCTCTAATCCAGTAGTGTTCTTTCCCCTTCACTGTGATGCCTCAATCAACCTAAATTTTTCTCATCCAGTCAGTTCATTTCAACCTGTTTATTTATTTGTCCGCTTGCCTCCTAGGCTTTTATTTTATTCAATGATTTTTCAATTATTCAATAAATTATTGAATAATTATTCAATTATTCAATAAAGAATAAGCATTTTTTCTCACCCACTGAAAAGTGGGACAGAAAGAGGAGGGAAAGGCATACAAAGAACTCTTGTATAAGTATAATCAGGCAAAACATATTCCCACATTGGTCGTACACAAAAATACATATCTTCTTTCCTATATTAATCCATCATCTCTCTGTTATGGTGTCAGCAGCACTCTTCTTTGTTGGAATCATGGTTGATCATTTAATGGATTGGACTTCTTAAATCTTTCAAAATTATTCATTTTTTATAATGTTGATGCCATAGTGTTAATTGTTCTTCTGGTTCTCCTCACTTTGTAATCATGCACGTAGATACGTTTTTCCATGCCTCTTTGAAAATGTCTTTTTCCTCATTTTTTAAAGCACAATAGTATTTAATCCCATCACTTGCCACAGTTTTGGCATTCCCAAATTGAAGAGCACTCCATTAGTTTTCAGGGTTTTGCTTGGTTGCAAAGAGGTAGAAGAAAGAAAAAAAGACTGTGTGTTTTCCAGAAAAGATTAAAATGCATAATGAACCTACTACCATAGATTTAAAAATGAAAGAGTCCCTTAGACACGATCTAATCCAACACTCATTTTATACATAAGGAATGTAAACCCAAGGAGGATTTAAAAGTCAGCTAATCAGTTAAACTCATTTTACAGATGAAGAAACTGAGGACTGAGGAACATAAATACCTTGTACAAGGTTACCCAAGTATTAACATAGTGGAGCTAGAAATCAAACCCAAGTTTCTTCTGACCCCAAATGTTCATTCATGCTCTTAATTTATGTGAAGGGATATGATATTTTAGAGATGTTAATATGTTTATTTCTTAAATCATTCTTTGAGTCTTGATGCATTCAGATAATTTGTTTGTAATTTCTTTTCATGGGGAGTTATTTTAAATAGTCAGGAAGAGCTGAAAATAAGTATACTGATTCTAACATGTTAGCTCAGTTGCATAGCCACATTAAGGTACAATCACCATTTGTGGATGCCTGAGCTGAACTCGTTTCTCAATAATTTACATATTAAATAAATCCTGGTGGTGACATGAAGTTGTTATCTGAGAATTCCATAGTGTTCTCTAATGTTCTGGTACCTCCACAGGTGCAGCTCATACAACTATTTCAGGGGCTCAGCACAAAATACCTGTTGTAGCCCAAGGCTAGACCTACATGGAACCAGTGCCTACTAGGATCAATATTCAAACTAAGACATACAGTAAGTTTGTTTCCCTGGGAGCTATTTTACTGTTAGCAGAGACAGGGAGTAGACTCAATGACAGGTCCCTCCTACTGTGCAGATCTCACACACACACTCTCTCTCTCTCTCTCTCTCTCTCTCTCTCTCTCTCTCTCTCTCTCTCTCTCAATAAACTCCATTTATTCCCTATATTCCCTTTGACTCCAGGACCAAATATAAAATACTGTTTGGCTTTAAAGCCCTTTATAAGCTGGCCCTTCCCTACCTTACCAGTCTTCTTACACCTTACTCCCCTCCACTTAGCTCATGACTCAGTGACACCAATCTTTTTGCTTCCAACATAAGACTGTCAATCCCCCAACTCAGAACCTTTTCCCTCCTTACATACCATGCTTCAAATGCTTTCCCTCCTCACCTCAGCCTCCTGGCTTCACTCACATCCTTGAAAACTCACCTAAAAAGCCACAGTCTACAAGAAACTTTTCTCCTTCAATACTAGCGCCTTCCAATTTCCAGTTCTTTGCCACCACAAAGACATCTGCTATATACATTTTAGCTTATTTTCCATTTCCCCTAATCATCTTTGGAAATAGACCTAGTAGTGGTATTTCTGGGTAAAAGAGTATTAGCAGTTTAAGTGACTGAACAACTTCTGGTGTGATTGTGATGGAATACTACTGTGCTAGAAGAAATGATGAATTCAGTGGTCTTAGAAAAACATGGAAAGGCTTGTAAGAGATAGTGAAGAGCAAAATGAACAGAACAAGAGAAAGTTGTGTATAGTAACAGCAATATTGCAATATTGTTTTAAGAATGACTGAGTGAATAAATCATTTTGACTATTATAAATACCCAAATTAACTCTAAAGGACATATGAAAAATGGTGTTATCTGCATCCAGAGAAAGAACTGCTAAATGGAAGTATGTATAGAATAATTATATATATATATATATATATATAATATCTCTGTATATGTATATATGTATACCTTGTGTATGTGTTTATACATGTATCTGTGTGTATAAACACATACACAAGGTATACATATATACATATACAGAGATATTATATATAATTATTTTATACATACTTCCATTTATATATTTATATATGTGTGTGTATACACACACACACACATACACACACATATACCTATTTATGTCTAATGGTACCATCTCTAGGGCAGGGGGGAGGGAGAGGGAAGAAAAAAAATTTAAATGATAACTATTACATATTTTAGAAGAATAGCAAGTTGTACATGACAGATATGCAATTTCATTTTCAATCTTTTTTTTATTATACTATGTTATGGGAATGTTTGTTTTATTCCATAAATTAAAAAATAAATAAAAATACTAGTGCCTTTCCTCAGAGATTACTTCCAGTTAGCACTATATAACTGTTTGCATGCTGTCTCCTCCTTAAGAATATGCGCTACATGAGGACAAGAACTGCTTTTGCCTTTTTGTCCCCAGTGCCTGACACATAGTTGGCATTTAAATAAATGCTTGTTGACTTGACTTAAGAATCCATGTATTATAGCCTTGACCCAGAAACATGAATATTGGAAGCTGGCAGCAGATATGTAAGTCACCAAATCCAGTGACTTTATTTTATAAATAAGGAAATTGAGTCTTACAGAGAATGGGATTCGCCAGAACCACACATAAGCCTTCACAAGTTCAAATTTAGTGGAATTAGCAAAATCTCATCCTTAACTGCTGGTTAATGAAACAGCCAGTATTAAAACCCAAAGCTCCTGACTTGTTTCTAATTGAGGGCTTTCCCCTCTATGAGACTAGCTTCCCTATCTTGATGAGGCTAGAAGCCCAGCAGTTAATGGTGAATCCAAAGCTTTAAATTAATTTTCCTCATTTTTGTTAGTTCCTTGCTCCAGAGGAGCTCACAATATTGATGCCAGACTTAATGTGCATATCAAACTAGCTTCAGCACCACTGTCGTGCAGAACTCCAGAACTCGAGATCCAGCAGCCTCTGCTTCCCCAATAGCAGGCTTCACAGGCAAGCACCACTTTCTTTCAGAGCACAGGAACACCTGCTTTGGTCTAGAGCTGGGTAATAGCACAGGCTCCAGGAAGGAAGCTGTAAGCAGTAACAGAAGGGCACTCACTATGGGGTACGAGGGGAACGTGCAGCACCGGCGCTCCATTTCCCTATCCGCCCCCAGACCCTGCACACATGCACACTCACACGTGAGAGTCTTTGTACAGTCCCTGGAGGGGGGGACCCCTGAACCCTATGAAAAGGTCAATCCAACCCTGAGTTGACCTGCATGAATCAGATTTCTCCCAGCTGCTTTCTCCTCCTCCTCTTCCTTCTCCTCCTTCCCCCTCTCCCTTCTCCTCTCAAACTCAGTATGGGAGAAAGAGAAACAGAAGATAATGTGTGTGTATATAACACACAGAGAGAGCAAGGAAGATAAAGGCACAACAGAAATAACGAAAGTAGAAAGGGGGATAGTGTCTGGAGAAGGAGAAGGGGGAGGAAAAGAAGAAGAAGGGGGGAGGGGGAGGAATGATAGCAAAACCTAAACTCTGTTTCTTGTTCAGCAAAGATCTGCTGACTGTAAAAAACTCCCAGAACAAGTGGGTGGGAAGATGTGAGAGGAAGGTGACTTAGATCTTAGTGGCCCCTTTGGCACCCTCCACTTTTCTGTTCCCTTCCTTCCTTGTCTTAGTCTCATTACTCACACTCCCTCCACCAGCCAAGCCCCACGTAGCCCGCGTGCAGGCGCGTGCCCGCACACACGCACACACATACACAAGCTGATTGTGTTTTCTTTGCTTGACATGGCACTACTCTCTATCAGCTCTGGGACCAGGACTATGTGGGAAACGTGCAAACTGGAGCCAATTCATAGGAGGTGTAGGAAAACAATGTTAGTCTTTTTATTTTTTTCTTTAATGAACAAATTCTGCCTCTTCCCCACCCCCCCCATACACACACTATGTACAACCCATGTCTGTTTGCATATTGAGCAAGTCTTTGGAAATATCACTGTGTAATGACAGAAGATAATGAAAAGAGGTTGAGAGTGGCGTCCCAAAATAAGTTTAAACCATAATGGTGTGTTGAAAAGGGGGTGACTGACCTGGAGCCCCACTCCAGATCTGCCACCTGTGAAATCTCCAGCAAGTCACCTAACACTGTGCCTCAGTTCCCTCATCTGTAGGAGATGTTGGACTAGGTGGTTTCAGAACTCCAAATGTTATAATCATTCAACTAAGTAAAAAAAAAAAAGGAAAGTGCCTGATTCTTTTATCTATGCTTCAATTTACACTTTCAGCTAAAATTTAATGGAATTAGCAAAAGAATATCTGTAACTTTTTATTACTATCTAACAGTGAGTTATACAACACCATAGAGTGGAAAGAGCCCTAGCTATGGCACCAGAAGATGACAGTTCCAGTGTTGACTCTGCTACATACTGGGCAACCTTGGGCAAATTCGCTCTACTTCTCTGAGCCTTGGTTTCTTCCTCTGTAAAATGGGGATAATTGTCCTTGCCCTGCCATTCCTCAAAGGGGTGATGGGAGGATTAAATGGGAACTTCAGAGTGTTACAACTTTATGAGTAGTAACCTGGGGGCCATAATAAGACAGTGGAAGGAGCACTGACTCCAATCCAGGGCACCTGGGCTCAAACCACACCTCTGATTCTAATACTTCTGCATCCTTGGGGAAATCACTCAACCTCTCTTTGCCTGTGTATTCCTATTTGTTAAATCAGTGGACTAGGTGGCTTCTGAAGTCCCTTTCAGCTCTGGTTTTCTGTGGTCTTTCTTTACTGGGCTAAATTCCCAGAGACAAGCTATGCAGAACCACTATTTCATTAATTCTATTCTAAATTCACTGGGAAGTCAGCTTCAAGCAGGATTTAATTTTAAATCCCATTTGATATCTTTGAACTATAACCCTCAGACTTACAGCTTTCCCCTCCCTTTTCTAAGATTTGGTTGCTAAAATAATTCCTCCTTCTCTCCTTTCCCTTATTCCTCTTCTCTGTTCTCCCTATTTTGTAAAGATAGGTACATACATTTAAAAGTTTACTAAAGAATTCTGGGAAAATTTGTGTGAACTGATACAGAGTGAAGTAAGTAGAACCAAAAGAACAATACATATATGCAATGACTCCAACAGCATCATTGGAAAGATCACTAAAAGGAAGCCAAACACTGATGCCACCAGAATGACCTCAGAGAAGAGACACAGAAATAGACTACCAACCTCATGGTAGAGAGGAGAGGCAAGAACTAATATGCCAGGCCATTTTATATTTTGTCTGATAAGGTTATTATGTCAGGCATTTTTGTTTATCTCGGTATTTTGCTATTTTTTATTCGTTTACTACCACGGAATTTTCAATTATGAGAGAGATGGAGCATATTTCTAGAAATGGCTGATCTCTAAGAGAAAAAGCATCAATAAAAATTAAAACAAAATAGTTTTAATCTATTAAATCTATCTGTAGCTCAGATACATAATCTATCTGTAGCTCAGCATTGACATAGATGTAGATATAGATATAAAACATATTGTTGTTCATGATTTTAATCTTCCCTCACTATTACTGTCCCCTTGTCAGTGGTAAATAAAGCTAAAATTTACAAAATTTGGGCAACTTATGGATTTTTTGTTTAAATTATTTTAATCAAGTATTGGTTATTATATAATTGATACTTGATTTTTTAAATTTGTTGTACTTCAGTATCTTTTCAAACCTTACAGTGAAAGTGATACACTGTCTCTTGAAGACTCAAAGTAGTGACCTAACAATTTCAATGCAAGAGAATTGTGTTACCTTGAAGACTAATGTAGAAACATAGTATGAAAACCCTGTTGTCCCTGTAAGTAATTTAGTATACTAAACAGACTTAGCTAACTATTGTAGTGATATGGTTAATTCTTATTGTTTGAATTCTGTCTGCTTGTTATAGTTTTTTTTTCTTCTGATTTTGTTGTCGACTTAATAAATATTTATAATGAACCTACTATATGTTGAGCCTGAAATATCATGTCTCAATAAGAACAAATAGGCTATGAATGAGAGCTTAAGTAGTTTTTCAAAGAGTAATATTTATTCTCTATTTTGGCTTCACAGGGCCTTCCTTTCCCCCTTTTTTCATACTGTTGGTTTATTATAATCATTTTGCCTCAAGAGCCTTATGGAGACAATGAAGCCGCCCTTCCTGCCAGGGGAAGTAAAGACAGCTTCTGTGAAGAGTAAAGCATCTTCATGACCACTGGCTCCTTCGCCAGGATCAAAAGACCTCCAAACTGCTCCTCAGTGGGCACATTAAAACTTGGTGATTGGGGCTTGGCCAGAGAATATAGCTCCCCATTAAAAGCTTACATGCTGATGGTGGTGACCCTGTGGAACTAGGCTCCAGAGCTATTACTAGGAGCTAAGTAAAATCCCATTGTAATAGAAATAGGGTTAGTGGATTGTATATTTGCAAAAACTGTTAACTTAGAAACTTATATTTTCAGGGAAATCAGAGGGTGACCAGATCAACAGGTCAATGACTGAAACAACTGAACATGGAGAAGGATGGCAGAAAGTTATGGGCAATATCATCATAGAAAACAGTGATATAGTAGAAGAAGAGAGAGAACATTCAGCCAGACCAACCCAAATATACCTGTGAAACTTGAAGGACAAAATAATGTTCTTGAAATGGATCATATTTTCTAGTAATTTCATGTTGATCTATTCCCATCATCAGTGGCAATAGTACTTTTGCTGTTGTGTCATTTCAGTCACATTCAACTCTTTGTGACCCCATTTGGAGTTTTCTTGGAAAAGATACTGAAGTGGTTTGCCATTTTCTTCAACAGCACATTTTACAGATGAAGAAACTGAAGCAAACAAGGTTAAGTGATTTAACCAGTTAGTGATTCACATAGCTAGTAAGTGTCTGAGGCCAGAGTTCAACTCAGATTTTTCTAACTCTAGGCCAGTGCTCTGTCTACTGCACGACCTAGTTGTCTGGTAATAGTACTAGCCCATTTGAATTCTAAACCTGTACCCAATCTGGTATATGATGAAGTGAAAATGGCACCTAAAAAATGAAGTAGGAGAGAACAATTGGACCAAACTAAGTAGCTTGCTCCTTGAGAATAGAGACTATTTCATTGCTGCCTTTGTATCTCCAGTGCCCAGCTCAGTACCTGTCACATAGCAAATGCTTGCTAATTGAAATAAATAATAAGTTTGAAAAGTATTTATGAATCAAATAAAACATTCACACACATATTACTCTTTTGGAAGAGAAAAAAAGATGATGAATATAATCTATAATGTCTTTTAATCTTTTTTTTTTTTAAAGCAATTGGGGTTAAGTAACTTGCTCAAGGTTACAGGGCTAGTCATTTGATTTATGCGTGGGTGCTCATTTTCTGAGGCCGGATCTGATCTCGGGTCATCCCAACTCCGAGGCCGGCGCTCTTACTCACTGCGCCACCTAGCCACCCCTTTAGGGCAATTGGGGTTAAGTAACTTGCCCAAGGTTACACGGCTAGGTTTTTGTTTGTGCGGATTGTTTGTGCGGATTAGGTGTCGGAGGCCGGCTCCGAACTCAGGTCCTTCTGATTCCAGGGCCGGCGCTCTATTTACTGCGCCACCTAGCCGCCCCTATAATGTCTTTTTATAGTGCTGAACTAATCTTCTAAATTAAAAGGAATAGTTTCTGAACTTCAATAACTTTCATAGAGAATTAGCAATATCTTTCCAGTTACACAGAACAGTTTGGAATTATCCCAGAGAGCTACATGGAATATAACAGCTAATGAGGCTGAAGAGATTTCATAGCTGTTTATTTCAGATCTCTACGTTAGGAGTCATAACTACTCTATTCTAGACTAACCCTGTTCTTGGCTGAGTTTTAATTACTGGAAGAGTAATTGTGTACAGGACTCAAAATGACTATGAAAATTATGAATCTGAATTGTATGGTGAAAAGGGGACTAGACAGGAAGCGCTTACCCTTAAGTCCTAATTTCATCTATATCTGTGTGACCTCAGACAAATCACTTTTCCTCTGTGAAACTCAGTTCCCTCATTTATAAAATAAATAATATAAGCACTTCCTGTTTAGATGGTAAATGTGAAGGCTGCCCTTTGTAAACCTTAAAGTGTAATAGAAATGTCAGCTCTAAGTAGTGGTGTGCTGGAAAATGTTTAACAATTGACTTTCTTTTAAAAAAATGTATGGCACAAAACACTTTTCAGTTTAATCTGCATTATTAAAATGTTTCCATCACTCTGAGTCTAGAGAATCAACAAAACAATAAATCCATACCAGATTTGTAGCCATTGCTGATGAAAATTTAATAAACAGCTCTCATAAGCTAGTATTGGTTGGGTCCAGCATATCCCTGGTTATGAGCTAAGTCATTGTGAAAGGGCTAGACTAAATTATGCCTAATACCCTTTCTAGTTCTAAAAAATAGAGAGACAGACAGACAAAGAGATGGAGACAAAGAGAGACAGAGACAGAAAGACATAGTTACATAGATACATAGGTTCTCAAGACTATTTGCTTCTAAGGTCCTTTGTAGTTCCATTCCAGTAATCCACTGAAGTCAAGAGTTTTGAAAACAACTTCTCTGTCATCCATATTGGTCGTTGACATAATTAACAAAAGAGACAACCAAGGAGCTATTAGAGACACAGCAGCAGGAAGCAATGTGATTTGATTCACTTTGGAAGAGCTACAGGTCTCAACCAAAAATGAGCACAATGAATGACCAGAGACAAATCAGACAAGAAAACCTTGAAAGTGAGATGTAGTTGGGGCCTGTGGTGCTGCATGCCTGTAGACCCTGCTACTGAAGAATCTAAGCCTGGCAGTTTGATTAAGCTTGGGAGTTTTGATCACGTGTGTGCTCTAAATCCAGCAACAATACAGTGAAACCCTGGAAGGGAGAAACTGGGGCCATCAAGTTGGTTAAGGAGAAGACCAATTGGTGCAGGTTAGAAACAGAGCAAACCAAATTAAAACAACTCTGAGATACCACCTCATGCCTATCAGATTGCTTAATATGACAAAAAAGGAAAATATTGGTTATTTGAGAGGATAAGGGAAAACAGGAAGACGAATGTGCTATTGGTGAAGTTGTAGACTGATTCAAGCATTGTGGAGAGCCATTTGGAACTATCCCCAAAGGGCTATAAAACTGTGTATACTTTGATCTAGCAATATTACTGCTAGGTCTATATCCCAAAGACATCTAAAAGGGAAAAGGACATATTTGTACAAAACTATAGCTGCTCTTTTTGTGGTAGCTAAGAATTGGAAATTGGGGCGATGTCCATCAATTGGGGAATGGCTAAACAAGCTGTGGTATGTGATTATGATGAAATATTATTGTGCTATAAGAAATTAAAAGCAGGATGATTTCAGAAAAACTGGAAAGACTTATATGAACTGATACATAGTGAAGTGAATAGAACCAGGAGAATGTTGTACACAGTAGCAGCAATATTGTACAATGAAGACTTAGCTGTTCTCAGCAACACAATGATCCAAGAAAATCTGAAAGGACTAATGATGAAGCATACTATCCATCTCCAAAAAAAGAACTGATATTGATTGAATATAAACTGAAGCATGCTAATTTTCACTTTCTTTCTTTCATGGCTTTTTTTTAATTCAAGTCTTCTTATACAAAATTACTGATGTGGAAATGTTTTACATAATTACACATGTATAACCTATATCTGATTGCTTACTGTCTCGGGGAGGGATAAGGGGAGGGAAGAGAAGGGTAGACTTTGGAACACAAAACGTTAACTAAAACTGTTTTCAAAAAATTTTTTAAAGAAACATAGCAAGCCAAAGCTTCTATGAAAGAAATGAAGACAGAAGGAAGAGAGAGGGAGAGCAGAAGGGGAGGGGGGGGGGGTGGAGAGAGAAAGAGAGAGAGAGAGAGACTCTAAGACTAGAATTAGCCCAGAAGCTGCTGGTCGAGGGAATTTGCTCATTTGACTGTATAGTTGCCTCCCCACCAGGCAGAATGTTTTCAATGTACATCAGCAGCCATTTAGTCCAGTCCAACCCAACCCTCACCCCAAATCCCCTGTATTCTTTAGCATCTACTCCCTAAAAATGCTCAAATGCCATATGACCATGAAATTACAATTTCCCCTGTTCTGTGTACCATCTCTCTCTTAATATAGCCTAGTATAACACTGTCTTTTTTTCCACTGTCTTGTTGGGAAAGTAGGGATAGGCCAAGAACTCTTCTTTATACCCCCAATTTATACATTTCCCCAGCTTATCCATATCACTCAAGCCTGGGAAATGCCCAGGAAGGGGGGAAAAAACTCTGAGAGGTAAAAATTCTCTGAAGTGGCTAAAACTTGAGAGAAGTTCTCATTGCATATGACTCTTGGAATCTTTATTTAGCCACAGCCTCCTTTAAAAGGGTGGGCTTCTCAGCTCTAATTTCTACCTCCTATGGGTAAAAGATTCATGGCTGGCACTTTGTATCCCCATGCTTCTGATCATTTTGTGATAAAAAGGGCCTTGAGAAGTTGTTGCTTAGATTCATCTAGAGACTGTTAACTTCTATGCTGAGGTGTCTTTCAAGAAAGCCTATATGAGAAAATCAGCATGTCTATACACAATTTGTCAATCCACTGAACCCAGTAGTTCATTACCAACACACCACCCAATGCAATTGACATAGACTGAGCTCATACTTAAACCCCCAGATTTCTTTCACATGAATTGCTTTGCCAGGGCCTCCCCTTTTAAAACTGATTTATTTTTTTACTCTAAGTGTAGAACTTTATATTTTTTTCCTGTTAGAACTCAAATTAAATTAAATCTGTGTCATAGTCTTGAGTTGGCCAGATCCTTTTTAATCTTGACTTTGTCAACCATTGTGTTCACTATCTTCCTTGGCTTTGTGTCTTTTGAAAGTTTGACAAACAAAACTTATATCTCTTGATCCAAGTGACTTGATCCAAGTTAAAAGAAGGGAAAAGAAAAAAGGTTAAGTAGCACAAGGCCAAGGAAAAATCCCCAGGGCCCTTGAAATCACTGGAAACTTTAAAATATAATGTTATCATGAAGCACTTAGTGACACTGAGGAAATAAATTTTATTCTTTAATGAACAGGAAAAATTATTTTTCTAAACTGATGCATATTATTACCTGGAAATGGAAACCACCAACCTCTAGCACCTCTTTCTAGCACTTCTGTGTTCCATGAGTAAATCTGCCTCAGTGTAATATCTCTATTTCTACCACATCTAATTCTTACCTTTAATTTATTACCATTAATTCTTTTTATAATTCATTAGATTTCAAGATCAAGAAGTAGTGATGTGTATGTAAGATGTTATATGCAATTTCTACATACAATAAATAAAACATCATTGGTTAAGTACTCACTATGTGCTAAGTAGCTAGGTGGCTCAATGAATAGATGACTGATTTTTTTAGTCAGAAAGACCTGAGTTCAAATTTGGCCTCAGACACTTACTAACTATATGGTCTCAAGGCAAGTCACTTGACCCTGTTTGCCTCAGTTTCCTCATCTGTAAAATGAATTGGAGAAGGAAATGGCAAATCACTCTAGTATGTTTGCCAATAAAGCCACATGGACAGTATGGTTCACAAGGTCACGAAGAGACAGACATGACTGAACAGCAACAATGTGACAGATTGTAGTGGCAACCACACTGACATACCCAGGATGGCTGCTAGCACAGGTTCTTAGATTTGCTTTACTAGGAAAGATAGCTGGTTGAGGGGTAAACAATCTTTCTAAATTATATTCACTAGTTCAGGGGAAAAGTCAGCACCCTGAACTTCAGAGAAAATACAAGCAGAGAAATACAGACCAACAGACAGGGCTCTGACTGCCTGAATCAAAGCAATATTGCTATTCACTTTACATACATCCCTGGATCAAGAGAGCCTTTACATCTGAGTAGGCAAGGAGCTCTGAATATATGTCCACTCAGAATCTCTACCAGGGAATCACAAGATCCTTGTCATAAGCAAGCCCCCAAAGCAAAATACCAACTCAGAATATATATACACTTCTCAGAGCCAGAACCCTTGTGACTCAGTGCCTAATTAGAAATTAGCAAACGGTGTGAAAGCCTTCCTACAAGCAAGCCTCCTCTAAGCAAGCTTCCCTTAATGGGCTCCACATGAGGCCTATTAATGGGCAGAAAATATCTTAAATCCCATTAACATTACACAGGCACTGTACTAAATTCTGTGTATATAGGGGAAAAAAACTTTGCCACTTAAGGGCCTTATATACCAAAAGGGGAGTCAGCATGAACATAAAGAGGTACATTTAGGTGCACAGATGCAACCAGCCATGGAGAGAAAGGCACCAGCTGGAGGGATCAGCAAAGGCTTCCCTGAAGAAGGTGGCAAAAAGTTTCAAGTGAAGAGAAATTATTCCAGGCATGGAGAACAGTAATAGTGACTACATAAGAGAGGCTATGCTAGTATATGTTTCTATGTGTGTGTATCACAGATAAGAATGTGCTTTTTTAAGGGTTATTCAATACTTTATACCAAAGACTTGGGTTCAAATCCATTCTCTGTTACTTACTTCATGTGTGACTTAAGGAGAATCACTTTCTTTCTGGGTCTCCATTTCCTCAACTATAGGATGCTTATGATCTTTAAGATGTTTAAGTTCTCTTTTGGCCCTGAAACCCATGAAACATGAATCCTGCTCAACAAACCTAAAGTATGAGAGTCAATTTGTGCTTACCAAAAGAACCAAATGGACTTTGTTGCTGTTTTAGCCCAAATAGAGTCATAGAATGTAATAGTCAAAAGTAATCTAGGAAAAGGACCTGTCCTATCCCCACATTTTACAGATGAGAAGTCTGAGGATTGGAGAAGAGAAATACTTTACCCAAGTTCACAAAAGAAGTTAATGTTATACCTTTCTCCTCTTTCTATTATACAAAATGGCCACCCACTAGTTTTGAAACTCGTGGGTGTTGTAATTTTTTTGGTGACACAAAGCATTTGTTACATGGTTAATCATGTAGGAAGAACACCTGTATAGCATCATCTAAAAAGGAACCGGTCTTGCAGAGCAGCCAGCCTGTGTGGACACGGAAGAGGACAGTGGCGAAATACTTTCCACATTGTCTATCAGTTACTGCAGGGCTGGAGTTGCAAGATTTCCTCAGGGGTTTGTCTTTATTCATTTTGTTTGACAAGAAGGATGAGTGTTGGGTAATTTGCTATTGTATTTGAAAGGGGGTAAATTTTGAACTATGTAATATAAACATATTTCTGTATATGTGCATACATGTATACATACACATATCTATATCCATATATATGTAAATAACTTGCACAAGGTATAGACATAAATATTCTGATGCAATTTTAACAGGCGCATGGTCAATATTTCATTTTTTTGACTGGCAACATCCCACACCCAAGTATTCTTTATTGAAATACCCTTTCTTCCTTAATTGACCTTTCTGGAGTCAAGTACAAATTAGAAACACTTGGAAGGACCTCATACTAGTAAGCAATAATTGAGGTTACCAATGTATGACTAACACAAAGCAGTACAGTAGAATGGTAAAGTATTTTATTTAGAGTCAGACTTAAAGCAGAATTCAAGATCTGCCATGTCATTGCTGTATAATCATAGGGATGTCACTTTTCCTTCTCTACCTTTGTTTCATGAAGAGGTAGCCCTTCTCTTTTCGAAAGCTAACTCCTTGTAATGGAAATGCAAATTTAAAGATCTTCCCTGCCCCTAGCTTAAGTGTACCTGGAGCCAGTGGTGGGAGGCTTGTTTTTCAGGAAAGCCCACACCTTGATACTTTGTGATTGGGCAGTGGGTCCAGAAGGTTGTTACATTCTCTGAGCCAGGAGAAGGCTATATAAACCCTGAGGAGAGGCTTTGCTTTGGGGCTCACTTTGAGAAGTGTTGTGTGATTTGATCAGATGAGACTCTGGGAAGCCGTTGTCGAGAGCCCCCCGGCTTTGAAAACCCAGATGTTGGTGCTTCCCTCTCTGGTAACTGTGATTTGGTATTGATATAATGGTTGGCCAGTTTGGAAGCCCGTCTGTTTGATCTGTAAGTTCTGTAACTCTGAAGTTTGGGGTGCTGACCTTTTTCCCCTGAACTAGGTAATGTGTGTTTGTTTGATTAAAGTAAGCTTGTTAACTGATTTTGAGTTGCTTTCCTTTACAAAAGCAGATCTAAGAACCTGTGTTGGCAGCCATTCTGGGGATGCTAGGGTGCTTGCTGCGACACTCCTCCATATATAACCTTGATCCCACAACCTCCTACCTTCTCTAATAGATGGCCCTCACTCTTACTTCCACTCTCTAATCTTCAGTCTACCCCGCCATCTACTGACATCTTCCCTGCAGCCTACAAACCTGCCCATGTCTTTTTTATTTTAAAAACGAAAACAACAACCAAAAAATTATCCCTGATAACTATAATTTCATATCTCTCCCTTTCTCAGCTAAATGCCTTGAGAAACCAAGCTAGGCTTGGGACTTCTACTCCTCCTGATTCTCAACTTTTGGCAATCTGACTTCTGACTTCATTATTCAAATTGAAACTTTTCTCATAAAATACAGGGTCTTTATGATCTTTGAGGTCCCTTTCAGTACTGAAACGGGAATCCTGCTCAGCAAACTTACAGCATGAGGGTCCAGTTGAGCTTACTAAAGAAATCAAATGGTTTCCAGTGATGCCAATTTTCTTTTAAAAGTCCAATCTAATCAGCTATTCTCAATCTTCATCCTTAACCTCTTTGCAGCCTTTGATATTGTCAGCCATCCTGTCCTGCATACTCTTTCCTCTATAAGTTTTCCTAGCAGTGCTCTCACTTTCCCCTGGTTCTCCTATCTGACCACCCTTTTACTGCATCATCTAACAAGTCATTCCTAACAAAAATGGGCAATGTTCAAGGTTCCGCCCTGGGCTATCTTCTCTTTTCCTGCCATGGTTTTCTGTGGTGTCTGACTCTTGTGACCCCATCTAGGGTTTTATTGGCAAAGATACTGGAGTAGTTTGCCATTTCCTTCTCTGGCTCATTTTACAGATGAAGAAACAGAGGCAAAGTGATTTAAGTAATTTACCAAGGGATGCAGAGCTAGTAAATGTCTGAGGCCAGATTTGAATCTAGGAAGATGGATCTTCCTGGCTCTAGATTCAACACTCTATTCACTGTGCCAACTACTATATCATCTAGGGATCTCATGGGTTCAACTCCCTTCTCTATGCAGATGATTCCCAAATTAATATATCTAGCCCTAATCTTTCTCTTGAGCCATAGCCCATATCTGCCTCAAATGGGCTATCCTTTAGGCATCCAAAACCCAATATGTCCAAAAGAGAACTTACCCTAACTCTCATATCACTATCAAGGACAGAACAATATTCCCAATTTCCTGGGCTCAAAATCTTACTGTTATCTTTGATCCCTCGTTTGTACTCATCCCACATTTCCAATCTCTTGTCAAATCTTGTCATTTCTTCCTTCACAAAGTGTGTGTGTGTGTGGGTGTATTCTCTTACATGGGCACTGCCTTTGTAGAGACCCTTATCATGTCTTACTTAGATGATGTCAATAGCTCTCTAGTTGGTCACCCAGCCTCAAGTCTCTCCTCACTCCAGACCATTCCTCCACTCAGTTGTTAAAGTAATCTGTGCCAAAACACGGGTCTGACCATGTCGCTCCCCTTTCCTTCCCCATCCCATTCAATAAATTATAGGAGTTCCTTATTACCTCCAAGATCAAATAAATCCTTTGTCATTTAAAACTTTTTATAACTTGGATCCTTTCTATATTTCCAGTCTTCTTACCCTTTAATCCCAATCACATACATTCTATAATCAAGCATTATTTCTTACACATGACAATCCATTTCCAAACTCCATGCGTTCATGTTGACTTTTCCCCAAACTTGGAATTGGAATGTAATCCCTCCTCACCCCCAAATCCTAGTTTCCCTGGCTTCCTTGCAGAATTCATTTAATTTCAAGTTTCAACAAATGTCCATTCTCTCTTCCCAGCCTGTACCTTCCCTCTAAGATTACATTTTATTTGTACTGTATGTGTCCTGTTTGTACAGAATTATTTGCATGTAACCCTTCTCCTTCATCATTAGAATGGGCCCTCCTTTAGATCAAGTACCTCATTTTTGCTTTTCTTTGTATTCCCACCACTAGGCACAGTCAATGGAAAATAAGTGTTTAATAAATACTTGTTGACTGACTTCTCTCAGAGCCTCAATCTCCTCTCCTCTAAAAGAAGATTTGAACTAGAGTAACTCTAAGGTCTCTCATTTCTAATGTTTTGGGATTATGTGACATAAAAGAGAAATAGTATTTGTGAATATCTACTTACCATTGAAGGCCCAACTGAGGTGAAATTTCCTCAATTTCAATTCCATATACAGTAACTAAATATGTAGCACCCACAGAAATATGTGAGGTATGTGGGACCACCAGAAAATTATTTCAATCACAAAGTACTTTGTGTGACTCTTGCGGTTTCATAGTGTGTTGTGGTGGAACTATCTCAAAGAATTCAGTCAGATCATCGCTAATCCAAGTATAGGCATTTATTGAGATTGATGCCTCTCATGAAGTGGGCTAAATTCCAAAAGAAAACCAGCAACTTCAGAGAAAGGAACATGGATTTTTATAGGATAAAGATGCAATTATATAACATAAATTATGAATATTAAAAAGGCAGGAGGGGTTTGTCAAGGGAGTAGGTAATATGGAAGGGTCCATTCTATGGTTCCGTGGTCAAATATCATGGTCATGCTGCTTTTTGATTGGTCAGCTATTGTCCTGTCTGGTCAAGATGAATAGTTAAGTATTATGTCTTGAGCTGAATGGATGATGTGATTGTGGTACAGTACAAGAACACACCTGTTCAAATATATGAATTGGATTTGGGGGCAGTGGCTAGCTAGAGGCAGTGGCTGTATTGACTCTGGGGGTCTGTGGTGTGCTTAAAGCCAGATTGTGTGGTTAAATCAGGGCATACCTACTCTTCAGTGGGGCCCATGAGGAAGTTAGAATATTGGGTTTGGAGGCAGCTTTACTGGGATTCCATCAAGACCACATTTAACTCAAAAAAGTAACTTATGAGCCCCCACCAATGTGTTTACATTTACTAGTGAGCCAGACAATATTCTTAGTTCACATCAAAAGCAATTAATTAAATAGCATGGTAATAAAAGAAGCAATATAATATTTATCTCCATAAAATTGGAGTACACTCCCTAAAATTCAGACACTATCCACAAGAATAGTGAAGAAGTACATACCTAAGGGGGAAAAAAAAACCATGAATCTTAAGTCTTAGACTTTTCCCAAGCCCTTCAATCCATTTCTCCTCCTTATAGAGAAGAGCACAAGCCAAGAACCCAGGTGGAAATATGCCGAATTATCACTATCTACTTCAATGGTTTGTTCCAAATTCCTTCATTTATTATGTATAGTGTTTGAGCCCTCTTTGTAAACGTCTGCTACATGAAAAATTCTGTGCTAGATGTCTGTCAAAAAGGTTGGTAGCCTTTGCTGAGC
Source organism: Gymnobelideus leadbeateri (assembly GCA_011680675.1). NCBI lineage: Eukaryota > Metazoa > Chordata > Mammalia > Diprotodontia > Petauridae > Gymnobelideus > Gymnobelideus leadbeateri. The sequence goes on along the minus strand of WOXC01007626.1, from coordinate 63,820 downwards.
TCTTCAGTTGGAAGTAATCTCTCCCTTCATTGAAGTCTGAGGATGCTTTGTTTATAACTGCTATTCACCTGCCATATTCTATTATTTATCTGTATTTTTGTATAGTGTGTAAACATCATGAAGAAAGGAAGAATGTATTATTCATATTTCTGTATGTAGTATGGGAATTTATGAATCAAAAGCAATACAAAACCCAAAGAGAAGAGTATAGGATACTTATCAGCCCAGTAGTTAGTTAGGTTTGAAGGTCTGCCTGAGGTTCCATATTATATTGATGGTATCTCTACATTTCTATTTCAATCTGGACACCAGGGGGGAAAAAAAACAACTTCCTGAAGTCAAAGACTAACTCATTTATATAATTTAATCTCCAGCACCTCACATAAGTCTAAGTACATGTTAGGTTCTCAAAAACTTTGTAGACTGACTGATACCCCCTAACAAAAGATTCCTTGGGGAAAAATTCAAATCAATCTGTACAGCTATATTTTTCAAATTCAATTTAACAAACATTTACTGAGTCTTCCTCAGCACCCCCAGCAGAGATCCTGTGGGAGTTTGATTGAAGAAATAGAAAATTCTGTGCCTGCCTAAAAGGGGGACCTCTGAATGGCATTGTGACACAGAGGAAAGAGTGATGGTTTCAGAGTCACGTGACCAGAGTTGAAATTCTGGTCTTTTCACTTGATTGATATTGGTTGGCTCTGCTCAAATCCCTTAACTTTTTCAGGTCTCAGTTACCTATAAGGAAAATGGGGGCATTGAGCTAGATGCTCCCTTTGTTGCCATCCAGTTACAAATCTATGATGCTATTATCTCTGGCTTTATGAACTCTTTCCCAGATTCCATCTTGACCTCTGACAGAGGAAGAACAAGGACTTGAATGGTGTATTAGAAAGAGCTCTGAACTTGGAATCAAGAAATCCAAGTTTTTATGTTAGTTTATTATTAGTTATCCTATATGGTGTGGTACTTTAGACAAATTATTTCAGCCCTCTCAGTTTCATTTTGCTCAACTATATAAAGGGGATGATTATGCTCCTCAGAGATGTTATGGAGAAAATATAATCCTTAAGCATATTTATTGAGGCCACTGCAGTGATTTCTTTATTGTTAGGGAACTCTGACCACGGGAAAGGAGATTTTTCTCACTCCCCACAATGGCAGATCCCCAGGTGTAGGATGGGGTATGGGGATGATTGGACACTTCTGAGGTTCATGTGTCAGGGAAGGATTGTCGGGTGGGGAGGGATAAGTCAGAATTCTGACTGCCTTGGGCCCTGGAAGAGGGATACAAGTTCCAGCAAAGGAATATGGCAAATTGGTGGGGGTGGGGTGACACAGTGACCAAAGAGGAGCTGGAGGGGGTGGAGTCAGATCTCTGGTATGGGGAAAGTGGGGGGTGGAGGGGAAGTTTCCTCCAAGGGAATAGTTATTGTGGCTCTAGTGGTGATATGAATGCCCTCAGGGACTACTGGGCTCTTGGCAACAGCTCCCAAGCTATTCAGATGGGTCCTCCAAGAAACAGGAGCCCCAGTGCCACTGTGGCAATGTTGGCACGCTCTAAAGCAATGACATCAGGGACTCTGTGCCAGGCATTTGTAACTTGGGAACTGCTTGTAACTGGAATTCAAGAAAAGGCCAATAAAAGATGAGGAAACAGAAAATAAAAGGTCAGCTAGAAATGAATGAGAGTCGAATTAAATTAAGTAGAGGGGAAAAAGAAGGGAAGAATGGACATGAGAAGGAGGGATAGAGGAAGAGAAAGAAGAGTGGAGAAAGGGAAGAAGACAGGAAGAACAAAAAACTGAACAGAGCTAAAGGGAAGATGAAACGGGAAAAGAACAGGAAAAAAGGAGTGAGGTGAGAGGTAAAAAAAAATCAAAGAAGCTTGAAAGGAACAGAGTGATAAGTAATTAAAGTCATTGTATTAACAAAAGAAGAGGGAAAGGAAACAATGCATATTGCTATAAAGAAGCAATTGAGTTAATTAAGAACAACAAATGGTACTTTATAGGTGCCAGAAAATAAAGGCTTGTCAGGGAATGACAGGCAGAAATATCTGCTAAGATTAAAATGTAGCAATTCCCTGTAGTAACTGCTTTTCTTCTGTGTGTGTGTGTGTGTGTGTGTGTGTGTGTGTGTGTGTGTGTCTCCCTGTCTCTCTGTCTCTGTCTCTCTCTGTCTCTCTCTCTTTGTCTCTCTCTGTCTCTCTCTCCCCTTATGTTCCTTCCTGAGGTGAGATAACCAGAATCATGATCTTGTATCTGAAAGATACCTTAAGAAGTTGACAATCCAGCTACTCATTCACCTCTGGGAATTGCAACTTCTGTGAAAACACTGAATTTGGAATCAAAGGATTCGGTTTCTTGTCCTGAATTATTAATGGTCTGACACAGGGTGGGTCACTTCACTTTTTCTGTAATTCAGTTTTGTCCTTCAGAAAATGAGGATGATAATGTGTGCTCCATCAGTATGCCATGAGAAAGCACTATGTGATTTCTAAGAATCCTAAGAGCTATTATTACTTCACATAAATACCTCAGACAGAAGGATGCCTAATGAAGCTCTCTAGGAATCAACTGTGCTATTCTTCATTTACAAAATAAATCTGTTATTTAAGTGTATTGTGCAAAGAGGTGCTAAGGGTATCAAAAATGAGCATGAAGCTTGCTTAAATTAAATGCATGCATAAGAAAACAAACGCATTTCTGCAAGGAAAAGGGCCACCACATAATATTTCCTAAATATTCAATTCAATTTAACAAGCATTTATTAAGCATTGATTGTTCTGGGCATTTTGTCACTGTATCCTCAGCATGTCCAGTAGCCTTGGATGAGGAATGTAGATGGCTGTGCTAGGTGTGGGACATACAAATGCAATCATTAAATAGTCTCTGCACAAAAGGAGCTCACATACTCCTAGAGGAAAGCAATGTGAACACAGGAGTAAATACAAATCATATGCAAAGTCAACAGCAAGTTGTGGGGGGAGGGGCACAAGCCACTGGGAGAGGTATCACATTGGGTGAGGTGATCCTAGAAAACCAAATGTTAAAGATATTTAGCAATTTTATGAAGTTGAAATACAGCAAGAATAAATTGCATATGCTGCATAAAATCACAGACATGGGAGATAAAATGTTTTGTACTGGAAACCTCAGATAGACCAGTTAGGATAGAATATAAAGGGAGAGTGATATGTAAAAAGCCTAGAAAAGTAGGATTAAATGTGAAAAAGCAGCACGATTATGAAAGACTTTAAATGCCCAAAAGAATAGGTTGTATTTTATCTTAGAAGCAATTTGGGACCATTAAAGTTTCTTAAGCACAGGAGGGACATGGTCTTTTCTGCATTTTAGTAATATCAATTTGGCATCTGTATGGAAATTGCATTGAGAGAGGAGAGACTAGACACAGAGAGACAATTTAAAAGCCTTTTAAAACGTACAGTTGACAAATGAAAAGGATCTGAACAAGGATAGTGGAGATGTGAGCAGAGAAGTGGGGTTGAATGGGAGAAACAATGGAGGTGGTAGATTCAGTGAAACTAGCAACTGACTATGCTATGGGGGCAAGGGAAAGAGAAATGTGTAGGATGATGCCAAGGTTATGAACCTGGGTAACCAGAAGGATGATGGTTCCCTAAATAAAGAAATTAGTTAAGTGGAGAGGTTGGGAAAGAGCAGAGATATTGAGTATAGTTTTGAAAATATTAACTTTAAGATGTCTGTGAAAAATCCAAGTGGAGGTATCCATCAGGCTCTATCCATTGTGCCCAAGTGCAGTCCCTAGAAATATTTTCTGGTCCTTATGAAGTAGTTTCTGACTCAGTAGTTAACAAGTGCAAAGAGGTGTAGCCAAATTCCCCATCCAGTCATTGTTTCATGAAGAAATAACTAGTAGGTTTCAAATGGGACCTTGTGGGTATAAAATCACTACCACAAGCTAGAAATCACCAAATCACTTCCTCTTTTTACAGTTAAGGATATTTCAGCTTAGAAAGGTGAAATAACCTGCTTAAGGTTATACAATAAGTTATACAAGAAGTAGTTAGTGGAGCAGCCTTCTGACAAAGTAAATAGAGCATGGGCCCTGAAGTCAGGAGGACCTGAGTTCAAATCTAGCCTCAGACATTTGACACAACTAGCTGTGTGCCTTGGACAAGTCACTTAACCTCAATTGCTTTGCCTTCCCCCCTCCAAAAAAAGGGAAGTAATTAGTGAAAGAAGTATGGCAAAGTAGGTCTTATGATGCCAAGGTCAGTGATCTTCCTACTATACCAGTGTCTAGCAGAGTACCTGACAAATAGTAGGCACTTAATATATTGATTGATTGATGGCCCCTTGCCACGTGGGGACTTTTGTTTATACTTCCTAAGCATTTGGAGATGTCTTAGCACAGTGAAAATAATACTGGATTTGATGTTAGAGGAGTTGGACTTGAAGCTGGGTTCTTCTACTTCCTACCTGGGTGACCCTGGGAAAGTCATGTTACTGTTCTAAGGCTCAGTCTCCTCTGCTGTAAAATGGGAGAAGGAAGTTGACTGAAATAACTTCCAGATCTATAATGATCCAAACATATTTGGAGAAGATGTCTGGGCAAATCTATCTGAAAACTATGAATAATGAACAACTCTAAATTCTTGGTTTATCCCCAGGATGGTGCTACCCATAAAGCAAACTTTGGAACGGAATCAGTTTTTCTAGAAAAGCTGCAATGACAAAAACATATGAACCAACTGCACTTTTAAACTAAATGGATTCCTAAAGATTTACTTTAAGCACATTAGGGAAGGTAGAATTTTAGTTACCAGAGCTTTTGCCTATATAGATATTAGCAGAAGCCATCAAATTATGGTTGAAGATAACTACTGAATTATGAATAAAGATAGCAAGAAATATAGTATAGGTTCTTATTAAGCAAAGGGTGGAAATAATCTCCTTCATACAACTATATGATAGGGCCAATCTGGCCTTCTCTGCATTCCATATATCTCCTTTCTCTGTGAATTTGCACTGACCATTTCCAGGGCCTATAATGCTCTCCTTTCTCACCTCCACCTTATCCTTCAAGGCTCAACTTAATCACCACCTTTTACTCAAAGCTTTTCTAGACTCCCTTTCCCTATTTACTAATTCCTTCTAACATTAATTACCTTGCATTTATTTTATATTTATTTTTTCTCTTGTATATTTTGCACTTGTGTACAAATCATATATGTTTGTGTATAATATATGTGTAAGTGGATATACATATAGACAAATCAATACATAGATCTATCTGTATCTACATACATGTGTGTGTGCATAAGCACATGCATATAGCCTAGTGTAAGGTTTAATGCATGGTAGTGACTTAATAAATACTGATGAACTCAGGGCAAGAAAATTCTAGGGGTTTCAGGATTCCACAGTCTCTGACACTGATATGACTGAGGGAAGAAAAAAGGATGTCAATGTGGTGATGCGGAGTTATTCCACTGTGAAGGTCCCATGGTATTCTCTGTGCCTTGGATAGAAGGCAAGAAAACTGAGACTTTTGGGGAGAATGAGAACAGGGATGGCTTCATTGGGAGAAAGAGAGTGGTGGAGAAGAGGAAAACTCATTGCCTTTCCCTGTTCCTTGCATATACTATGCATAATAGGTATTAGGAGATCAAATGAGATAAGATGCACCTGTATATGTATATGTGGTATTTGCATTGAGATTCTAATGGATCAGTCTTTTATCAAAGGTATTAGGCATGTCTAAAAAACAATATAATGAGTCCTTCCGAAAACAAAACAAAAAAGAGGAACAAATAAATATTTGTTTAAAAGCAAATTCTATCAAAGGCTATGTTATTAACAAAGTATGCACACAGACTTAATGTGTCAGCACTGATGGAAGATTAGCTTATGGGAAAAGGTGATGGACAGGCCCATACTGGAAATCTAATCTTGTTGCCAAAATCCTTTGTCACCAGATACTTTGACCATGTTATCTCCTTCCTCAAAAACCTCCTTTGACTTTCTCATTGCTTTCCAGATCAAATAAAATGAGGTATCATAAAATGCAGTCTTTGCTTCAGAACCCTTTATCAGTTTACCTCTGCCTATATCTTTGCCCTGTCTTCTCAAAGAGCTGCCTGTTTCTTTTTATTTCAATCAAGAGGAAAGAAAAAAATAACAAAAAAGCAACAACAACAAAATCTCTCCTGCTGCTTTGTTCCTTTGTCTCAATTGCCTTTCCATCATTTTCAGAAGAACATAAGAAATGTAGGGCCATTGCCAGTCATCTTGCTTTATGTCTTGCCACTCTGGAGTAGAGAGAATGAGTCTGTTGACTTTGCATAGTTCTGCCTTAAATCCAATTCATGCTCAATTCAAGACATCCTTGTGATGTCATTGGTCCATTGTTCTTCTTGGAACAATATATGAAGACGCATGTGTGTAGACATACATACATGCATGCATGCAAGGCATTATCTTACCTCATTTGATTTCACATATATGTCATAGCAAACCTTTAAGTTCTGTATAAATGTTATCTGGTGTTATTATTATGATTAATTGTATCCCTGCTAATCCGCTGTGCCCAGGTCTAAGTATTTATTGAGAGTTTGAGGTCTGTTTTGCCATCCCCTGTGGTTGATTTGCTTAAAAAGTAAAGTCTCTGTGTGGCCCTATCCTTCTGACTCAAATTTTAGTGAAGGAAATACCCTGTAAACATAGTGATTTGCTATCAGTCTATAACATATGTTTCCCTTCATGTCAGATTTTGTTCCCAAATCCATGTGGTATGGGCATCCTTAATCGAATTCAATAATCTCCTTTTCCTTTCCCATGTTTGTGCTTTACTTGAATTGACATTTTGACAAACCATGCAAATGTAGTTAACCTATCAAATTCATGCCAAATGTTGGCAAGTAAGATATAAACCCATTTAAACTGTGCAAATATAAGGTCCCAAAAGTAGTTTGATGCCAGATACAACTGCAGACACTTACTTGATAGAGAAAAATAAGCAAGAAATTGATATTTCCACAGGATGGGGGTGGGAGCTTGTGAAGAAAGGGAGGGGAAATGTCTCTACCCTCTCTTTATTGGATCATTGATCTGGGGAGTTAAAAGGAATGTCAGAATTCATGTATTCCAATCCCCTCATTTTACAGAGGAGGAAATTAAACCACAGGGAGGTGTGACAATTTGCCTAGCTCATGGGGTTGTCATTTAGAAAGTGGTTTGCAGCCTTGAAAGTGATATAGACATGTGAATTATTCTTATTTCTATAAGGAAAATAATACAATTGTAGGTAGAGATGATGTTAAATCCGGGAGGAGTCATGCCACTTGGTCCATCTTGGTATTATTTTCTGAGGCTCTATCTCTTTGTGAATTCAATATAGGGAGCTGGCTTTCTTGAGTGTGTCTATGAGGGTCCAAGATCATGGCTTGTGTGTCTCCAGAGGCCACACGATCAGTCAACAAGCATTTATTAAGTGTATATTGTATGCTAGGCACTGTGCTAAACCCTAGGGATAAAAGAAAGGCAAAAACAATCCCTACTCTCCACAAGTTCATAATCTAATGAAAGACACAGCATGCAAAAAAAGGACACTCAGGATATGTTCAATATAAATGGAAAGCAACCTCAAAGGCAAGACACTGGCAGAAGGGAGGGATTTGTGCTGAGTCTTGAAGGAAGCCAAAGAAACAGGAAGCAGAGATGAGGAGGGAGAGCATTCCAGGCTTGGGAAACAACCCCTGTTATAGATGAAGAAGAGCAAGGCCATTATATCAAGTTACAAAGTGTGTGGAGGGAAGTAAATGCTCAGAAGTCTGGGAAGGTGGGAATGGGGCCAGATTGTGAAGGGCTTTCAGTGACAAGTAGTACACATCCTATTTAGAGAAATCAATAATGATAAAGTCGGGGTCTAATCCAGGCTATGTGAATAACACTGCATTGGCTTATTTTCAATCTTCTGTGCTTGCTGGTAAGCAAGATACTGTGAAAGGTATTGTACTGATAACTTTGAAAAGGTATTGGACTGATAACTTTGAAAAAGAAAAAAAAACAATTGTCACCACAGTTGTATTTTTTATTTTGAATCATTGTTTATTTTGATTTTATATCACAAAAATTTCTGAATATATGTATTACATATGCATTTATGTATATTACATATAAATGTGTGCATATGTATTATACATATATGCATATTGATATTTCTGCATTCCTTTAATAAAGAGAAATAGACAACAGTGACAAGACAGAAGCTTAGCAAAAAAAAAAAAAAAAGTATGAGCAGGATTTGAGTGATCAGGCAAAGTTGATCTAGCCATGGAACTTACCTGTTGGTAAGCTGGCACAATGGATATACCTGGAGTCAGTAGGACCTGAGTTCAAATATGACCTCAGATTTTACTAACCTCTGTCACCCTGGGCAAGTCACTTAACCCTGTTTGCCAGTTTCCTCATCTGGAAAATGAGCCAGAGAAGGAAATAGAAATGACAAACCATTCTAGTATCTTTGCCAAAAAAATCCCAAAAGGGGTCATAAAAAGTCAAAAGGGACTGAGCAACAACTAAAATTATCTCTATGGGGACAGGGCTAGCAGATAAAAGAGTTCCTCCAAATCACCCTGTTAGACCAAGTCTAACACTATGTGCAGTGTTCCATACTCATAGTCTCCCACCTCTACAAAGTGGGAAGGGGGAGTTGCATTTTTTTAATCTCCTCCTTAGGGCCAAACTTGGTCATTATAATTACACATACAGATAATTATTGACTTTCCAATTAACCAAGTACAAATGATTTGATCCAAAAAAAAATCTTGAAAATCAGGTTTGATTCCAATCCAATTTTCTATTTAAAGAACCACTATTCTCCCCTCTAGGCTAGAAACCTGCATGTCAGTTTCAATTCTGCCCTTACACTCATCCCTATATCCAATCTGTTGCCAAGTCCTACAGATTCTACCCTGGTAATGCACACATATACACAGAGACATATATACACACATAGATGTGTATAGATATTGCTATATCTATGTACATTAATTTTTATATATATACATACACATACATATACACACACTATATATACCCCCTTCTCTCCCCTGACTCTGCCATAACCCCATTACAAGCCCTCATCACTTCATGACTAGACAATTACAATAAGTTTTCTGGTTGCTAACTCTACTAAAAGTCTCTTCCACCTTCCAGATCATCTACCACTCAGTTGCCAAAGTGATTTTCCTAAAGGTCAGATCTGTCCCCAGGCTTCCATATAAAATGGTCTTTTTTTTTTTGTCCTTTTAAGTCCTTCATAACCTGGTCCTTTCATACCTTGCTGACTTCTACTTTACTCCCTTTCCTGGGCCCTACAATCCACAAATCTGGCCTCTTTGCTGTTCTCCATGCACAGCACCTCCCTCCCCCACCTCCATGCCTTTTCATTGTTTGAATCCCATACTCTCCATCCTCACCTTTGCTCCGTGGTTTCCCTAGCTTCCTGTAAGTCTCAGCTAAAAATCCCACCTTCTGAAAGAAGCCTTTCCCTGTCCACCTCTATGCCAGTACCTTCCCCTTGATATTGCCTCCCCTGTATATAGTTGCTGTCATGCTATCTTCTCCATTAGAATGTGAGCTCCTTGAGGACAGGGATTGTTTTTTGCCTTTCACTGGATCCCCAGTGCTAAGCACAAAGGTTAGAGTATAATAAGTGATTTAGGAATGCTTGTTATTTTAAAAGCTGCTCATGCAAAGGTATCTGCTTTTTTTGTACTCCATTTTTTTCAGGTTAAGCAAATGATTATAAAGTTTCATTTATGCCACATAAATGCTAGAGATATGCTTAATTTATTACAAAGTTTATTGATCAAAGTGGCTAACATCTATATTAAAATTCAATTAACATTTTGGAACAACCTTTGAAAACTTTCAATCAGCTTTTGATCTGTAACACTTTTTCATTCTCTAGTATTGTAAGAGAGATTCAGAACAGCTAATCTAAGCCATCCAGGAACAATGGTACTCTGGCTCCCCCTAAGTCCCCTAAAGCAATAATGTTCTTAATATTTATTTCTTCAATACTGTGAAAACTGCAAAAGAAATAGCATTCTTTTAAAGGGAATGGAAACAGTAATAAGGTGACTTTTTAAATTTAATTTTTCTCATTTTCTGAGACATATTTCACAAGGACATAGGCGAAAAAAAGAAAATCTAAATCTGACTTAATATGAGCACATATTTGAGAAATACTTATCAGTCAAGGTCTCAGTTAACATTTTCTTTAAGTGACTGGCAGAAATGTGATATTAACAATTTTATTTTGAATACATACACCAAGTTATTTTAAGTCTTGAGGTCATTATGGCTATTTTAAGAGCCAGATCTAATTGGAAAGGTTTGCTTCTTGTCCATTCTTTTTCACATGAAACATGAAATGGAGATAGGTAATAGAAGTGTGAAGATTTCCGAACTTGAAAGAACTGAAAAAGGTTAATATTGGGGAAAAATGCTATATGATGATAATAGTGTTATAGATACTAGAGATAAAGTTAGGTTCCCCCCCCCTTTTCTATGTATTTTAGAGAAAGATAAAGCAGAAAGACTAAAATAATGTATATGTGTGATAGAGGGAGATAAGATGAATTTTCTCATTTTTTACTATTAGTCACCCCCTTTTTTCTTTTTAATGAAAGTTCCTTTACATCTTTGTTTCACATATAAAGAAGGTAACCCAAATGGTGTTTGCTCTTCTGAACTGCATACATTTTTTACATGTGTTTTTTTTTTCCCTACAGTAAACTGTTTCTTGCAGGTTTAGAAAGAGTCGTGGGGGTGATTTCATGTTTCCTAAGGACCAAATTTCTGGTTATCCTTTCTATCTAAAACATCCAATTTAGCCCCCAACATATTTAAAAATAATAATGTATAAGGTATTAAAATAGTAATAAAAGTCTTCCCACAACAATTTCTACATAAAATCCACTTAGTTTTGAACCATCAATCAATAACCTCTTTGTAAATGAACTCCATCAAACCTTAAATTTGCAAATTTAATCCTGGACAGTCAGCGACCTCTCTTGGTGAATTGGGGAAATGAATAAGAAGACAAAGAAGTCAGTAAATCATCCTTTATGCCAGGAAAGAAATTAGTTGTGAGTTATCTAAACAGTTTAAAAATGGATTTTCTCATTTGAAACATTTATAGGTGGCATTTAAAAAAATTTACTGACAAACTTGAATTGTAATCGGGTTCTGTTTCAAAACATTAGAAAAGAATGAGTAAAGAACAAGAAAGTGGCATTTAGAAATCAAGATTTCAAAAATAATATGATTTAAAGGGCTAGGATGGGAACTATTTAATTGTTAATTACCTAGTATAATTAATGTCGCTTTCCTTTTAAAAGTAAATGAAGCACCACTTACATGAGGTAACAAAGAGGATCTTATTTGTGCATATAAGAAAATGCTTGCAAACTAAGTTCAGTTGACTTGTATTTTCTCTTCCTACCACTAAAAATAATAAATCACTTCCTTGAGACTTGGGAGCAATAAAAGTGAGAAAGAATATTTTCATTTAGTTGCACATTTCTTGATCTGAAAGCAGGCCATATATGCATATTCAAATGATTTCTCTGCATGTCTAAAATTGTGTCAACATTAATTACTATTGATTTAATCAGGAGCTGCATTAGATCATTAGGACCCTGCAGAAGACCCTTGTCTCCTTCCTTCACATGCTCAGTCTTTTTTTAAAGTAACAGTAGCAAAAATACATATTATTCATTCAAATTAGGAGATTTTAAAAATTCTTTTTCTAGTTAGAGGATTTTAAAGTAAATTTATAGTCATCCAAAATGTCAAGTATGCAAATAATAATAAATAATAATTTTCTAATTATTCGTCTGGGTACGCTTCTGGTCTGTCGCTAGTACCTTTCTTTGCCTAATTGCTCCTCTGTCCGTTCAGTTTAACAAAGAGTTCAATCTTAGAGCTAAAGAAAGCTAGGAGGGAAGGCGACTGTGTCAGTTAGAACTACACTGCCTTGTGGAAGTGCTGGGGACACAGAGAAAGCTGGAAACACGGGAAGAGGGGTGTGGTGCGGAAAAAAGGGGGGGACGTCAGATTTTTTCCAATTTTTGTCAACGAATTGCATGTCATGTGAAATGTGAATTCTTTCCAAAGTATTTGCTGGAAAGCTCACTCCATGCGTGTATGTGCATGTATGTGTGTATGCGTGCGCGAGGGTGCGTGTGGAGAGGGCACACGCCACACGCCTCCCAGGTTGTCTGTGCTTTAACTGAATGCCAAAGTGCATAGGCTGGAAGATGGAAATCCAGAAGGGCAACTCCCATCAAGTACTCGTGTATTATACCTCACGGTGCCAATAAAGAAGAAATATTGAGAAACTTTTTCCTTGAAACACGAGACACATGATGCATCTTTAAAAGATTCATCCCGTGCATCTCCTTAAAGGAGAGTTTCTAAGAAACGCACTTGAACTCAAATGAAGCGCCCAGCCCTGGGTTGTAGGACTTTCTGAACCAAAACCTGAGTTTCTTAGTCACTCCCCTTTAGCATGAGCTTCAAGTTATTCATTATTCATGTTCCGGGGCGTGTCCTAGGCTGGGTCTCTATATAGGCAAGACTTCAGCTGAATGAGAGAACAGATGGGAGGAAAGAGTTACAGGAGCAGGAGCCTACAAAGAATAAAATAGGGAACATTGTTTCCTTATTTTATTTTATTTCCTTTTAAAATAGCATCTTTTTCTTTTATCAGCACTCAGTTTCGTAGCAGATCTTCTGACTCGAGATTATATATTTCTTGAGATTTTTTTTAATTCCCCCCTATCGGGGAGGGAAACAGTGGGAAGGAGGTAGTTGTAGAATAGATTTAGTAAGAGGTTTAAAGGGCTGATTTGTAACTTGAAAGTTGGAAACCAAAATTAGCTCTTTACTACTGGTCTTATTGTATCAGTATATAATAACACGATTATTATAGAGGAAGAGTTGCGGAGGAGCTCCTGCAAAGAGACCCTTGCTCTCTCCCAGGTTTAGGGGGTGTATTGTGTGTCCGTCTATTTCCCACCCTCCCCCTTACCCCCCTCTCTCTCTTTCTCTCTCTTTCCCTCGCTCCCTCTCTCGTTGCCGCCTCTACAGTGCTGCCTTTAGCCCTCCCCTCTGCTGGTTGCTATGGTGTCCAAGCTTTACTTGCTCTGGGCAGCGGCAGCAGCTGCACTGGCGCTGCTGAGCCGGCTGGCGGTGGCCGTGGGGCCGGTGGTCCGCTGCGAGCCATGCGACACGAGGGCTCTGGAGCAGTGCAAGCCGCTGGTGCCAGACTGCGCTGAGCTGGTGCGCGAGCCGGGCTGCGGATGCTGCTTGACCTGCGCCTTGCAGGAGGGCAACCCGTGCGGCGTGTACACTGAGCGCTGCGGATCCGGTCTTAGTTGCCAGCCCCAGCCTGGAGAGCCCAGACCCTTGCAGGCGCTCTTAGACGGCCGGGGCCTCTGTACCAATGTGACCGCCAGCAAACTGAAGGCGTTCCTGATGCAAGGACCCCATGCTACAGGTAAGAACCCGTGAGAGGGGCAGAGGGGGATGGAGGAAAGTGAACTTGGGGCAAGAGGCTTTACCTTGTGTCTGCAAAAGTGTAGGGATGTCCAAAAAAAGAGACATTAAGACGGCGTCCTGTCCAACCTCCTCGTTTACAGCAGAGGAAACTGACTAATGAACTTGGCTCAAGTTTCAGTAGAAACTACATGCAGAGGTTGGGAATCTCATTTCAGGGTTCTGATGATGCCAGATTCCTCCCGCTAGCTGGGGGGAGATCTGTGCATGAAACGGGATACTGATTTTTCGGGGGAGGGGGCTCATGATCAACGCCAACAATTTTCTTAGAAGCTGCTCACCAGGAGAAAAGGATGCAGGGGGGAGGAAAGGGGGAGTGGGAGTGGTGGGTGGGGGAAAGAAATACTCCCAAAGCAAGTGCAGAAAAAAAGCGCAAACTGTCTGGGCGTCTGAGAGTGCATGTAGCTGGGGTGAGTTTGATAATAAATCCAGGCAGAAGGCGATTCACAATAGTCACCCGAAAACCTCCAACTTTCAGGGAAGCCTGGCCTCTCCTCGGTTTTGGCTGATATGGGTGCAAATGAATGGGAGAAAGGGGAGTAAGGCTCGTGCAGGAGGATCCTCCTGGTAGCATGGGGGGGGGGGGGAGGCTCTGGCTCAGGAAAGCAGCCTGAGACTTAAAATGTGCTCCTTCTGCCTGGTTTAGCTGCAAAACCAATTACACTACCTCTCCTGGGGGGAAGGGCGAGGTAGAGAGAGAGTTGAGTGAGAACCAGCTCAATAAGCGTTTCCATTCTGCAATTTTGCTGCACGGGTGGGGGCGGGGAAGAAGAGTGCGAGGGGCGGGGGGAGGGGATGGGGGGGAAGAGGAGGAGAATCCGGATGAACTTGAAGGAGGCACTGAGGAGAAGGCTAAGAAAGATGTGCTGCTGGCAGGTCCCTGATCCGCTGCAAACACGCAGTGGAGCTGTCGGGACTAGCTTGTCTTTATTTATTTGATTATTTAATTTGTTTTTAATGGAGCTGGCAGATTTTTTGCTGAATCCCAAACCCTCGATCATAATTCTCCTTACTGTAATTATTGTCCCTATGAAGGCAGACGCCAGTAGTAGTCACCATCAACATCAGTGTGACTTAAAAAAATGTGCTTTGGTAATTGACCATATGGGGGACTGGGGAATTGAGACTTTTTGTGATTGCAGAGACAGAAGATTTACATTCGGTAATAATAAATGGAGAGACAACACAGAATAGTGGATAGAGGGCTGACCTCAGAGTCAGGAAAACCTAGGTCCAATTCCCTCCTATGACACATAGTGAATAGGCAAGTCACTTGTCACAGCCCCAGCAACTCCCAGAGGCTTCAAGTGGCCCTCTGGCTGTTTCATGTTGGTGAAGGGAATTTACTCACTGGGAGTGCCCTCAACAGATGAAATCATTCATCTAGACCAAATAAGAGTAACAATAACTGGTTCAAATAATCCATAAAGGTTTACAAAACATTTTACAGGCATTCTCTCATTTTGATTCTTATCACTGCCTTTCCAGGTAGGTATTATAATGGTCATTAATACATTACACAGTAAGAAATTGGGGCTTAGAAGCTAAGTCATTTACCCACAGTCACTATATTATCACTAAGTATAGGAAGTAGGGTATAAACCCAGCTCTCCCAGTCCAGCAAGATGAATCATTTTCTTTTTTGGTGATGGGAACTGATTGCTAGTTAAGAATAGGATTATTGAGTATTTATCTGAATAGATGTGTTTATTTTTTTAACTAGTTAAAATGCAGAATGGATTTTTATTGAGATTTAAAAGATGATTGTAGGAGGTTTGTTATATATATGGGCATTGTGACTGTTTAAAAGAAAAAAAAAGATCTAGATGACTTCTCAAAGCCATCTGGAAAAATATCAAAAAAAGTAACTGTATATGCTCCATAGAAAGAATACAGACATTATCACACATTGCCAAAGTCATTTTTTTTTCAATTTCATATTGACAGTTAGCTTACACGTTAGGAATATGCCAACCAATGAAGCCTTGTGATCTTGGGAGAGGGCGGGAATTCTTTCTTTACAAGGTTTTACATGTCCACTAAATCAGTATTTCCATCCTTAATTTTTTTTAACCTCCTGTAAGGGAAAAGGACAAATAAAATATCTATTGGATACCTGCTCTGTGCAAAGCACCATATTAGACATTAAGGACACTCATATAATGAAATAAAGGATTCAGAATAGTCCCTCCCTCCAAGCAGCCTAGGGTCTGTGCATTCCTAGGGAGAGAAGGCATGTAAAATTTAAATAACAATTAAAATATAGATAACAATTATAACCAAGTACTTAAGAGATACAGAATGTCATTAATAATTCCTATGGTAGTTAAGAGGAAATCTCCCTAAGCTACAAACAACATAATCAAAGATTTAGATACCATTGACCAGAGAGCAAGATTTTCAAAGTTGTCTTAAAAGTCTTAGTAATAGATTATAATATTGTGTAATAATGCTTCACATTTATATAGCCCTTTTCAGTTTACAATAACTCTGGCAAGCCTATGATTTAGGTATGATAGATACTAGCCCCATTTCACAGATTAAGATTATGAGGCCCAAAGAAGCTAAGAGACTGACCTACCCACCTTCACAAGGCTGCTAAAGAAAAAGCTGAGCCTTAAACCTTTGTCTTCTGGAGCTAAGACAGCTCTCTCCATTACTAGGCACCTTGTGTCCTGTTTTGTTTTGAGTTTTGGGGGTCTTTTTTGCAGATTAGGTCCCTGTGGTAAAAACACACAGAGTCTAAAGAATGTCATTCTTTTATATTGTTATTATTTTTGGCCCCCAAAGAGGTTTCGATGCTGGGTGCCTGCCCAGAAGCTACAAGTAGGAAGTTCTGACAGATTTCCCTTTAGACCATGGTACCTGCAGTAGTGATCCCATAACAATGAGAATCACAGTGATAAACTGTGTATATATACATCCTGGAATTTATATTATATTTTTAAATCAGAACTTATTTTGAGCATTTTTTTCAAACTATAGAGATCAGACATGTAATATTCCCCATTAAAGAGCTGAGACATCATAAGATTTTGAATGAAAGAGAACCTTAGGGGACTCTAGGCCATTCCATTCATTTAAACTACTAAAAAGTGGAAGTCTTAAAAGAAGTTAAATTTGTCTAGCCCACTCAGAGTTAGGATTTGAACTCAGGACCTCTGACTGATAGCCCCAGCCTCTCTCTACCACCTGCTGTTTCTTTATAACCTTGGAAAAATACCAAGAGATACTTGAACTATCATATTTTGTAGTTCAGTTCACCTAATCCATTTGATGATTGAATAGGTTTTTGAAACAGCTTTCTGTATTTAGTTACTTAGGTAACTTGCATTGGTGGTGTTGCTAAAAGATTTCTGATTTGGGTCCTGATTCTAGAAATGATCGCATCATGACCCAGATGATATCTGCCCCCTTCTGGTGGAAAATGACAAAGTAAAACAAATTCCCCTGGCTGTGTAAAGAGACATTTTTTTCCCCCAAAGTAAGCTTTTAAAATAACCTTTATCTCTAATTATAATTAGATATTACAATTAACAAATAAATCCCTTTAAAATGTGAGTGTTAATAGTTTCTAAAAGTGGAATTACTAGTAGTTTTAGGGAATTCTTAAATAAATGTTAAAAGTCCCAAGAATAAGGATAGGATCTAAACAGATAATTTCTTTGACATAGGAAGCTCCTACCAATTTAAATTGAAACTTTTATTTTTAACTTAATGGTTTTCAACAATAGCTTAGACCAGAGGCATCAAATTTTTCAACCCCCAAACTCCCCAGTATAGCAAATTGTATTTAAATGAAATTGGGAAATGTTTTACAAAATAAATAAAAATGCAATGCAACATAGATAATGCTAATTTGTGGTTTTCTAAGTCAATAGGTAGTTTCAGAGATCCATTTCTATTTGAGTTTGACACCACTGATCTAGAGCACTGAGAGTTAAAATGACTTGGCCAGGACAAGGGGGCCAAAAAGGGTTGGAGACAGAACTCAAATTCAGGTCTTACTGGCTTCAATGCTAGTTTTCTATCTACTAATCCATATAGCCTCTTAAATACCTCAACAATCAATAGTCTCAAAAAATACCTGTAGTTTTTTTTCTCTATTTAAATAAACAATAAGATCTCCTTATGAAATGGAAACTCTATTGTAAGTTTTGCTCTTGAGTTAATCATGAAGATTGTCTTATTCCATTTTTTCTGTTCGGTCTCTTTCAAGGAAATGCCAGTGAAGAAGAAGAAGACCGGAACACCAGCAGTATGGAGAACCAGGCAATCCCCAGTGTTCCCCGGGTACCTGATTCCAAATTCCATCCACTCCACACCAAACTAGACATCATCAGGAAAGGACAAGCCAAAGACACTCAGCGCTACAAAATGGAGTATGAATCACAAAGCACAGACACACAGAATTTCTCTTCTGAATCCAAACAGGAGACTGAATATGTAAGGATTCTGAGTTTACTTTTTCCTCTTTCCTCCTATATACCTCTCCCCTCCCACACTCAGGGGGCAACAGGTAGTGAAAACTTGTCTATTGGCTCTTGACATATATCATCCAAAATGTTCAATACCAAATGTTTTTTTCTGTCACTAGTTACATTGGACGTTAACATTTGAAGTGTAACAGTGTGAGAAAAAATAAACACTTTGTAGTTGAGCTTTGGTATTAGTTGTTAAAGAGTATTAATAATGCCCATTTCTGATTGATAAACTACATTTGAAATCTATAAAAATGGAAGGCTGCCATGTAAAATCTATGCAAAGGCAGAGTGGGAAGCAGGTGGTAGACTAATTGTTACCATGACAGATTTACTAAATGATGGTACTACTTAAGAAAGGGATCTAGCATGGACCCCTTTTGACTGGCCGAACCATACTCATTCATCCAGGAAATACATGAGAGCCTGCCAGATACAAGACATGAAAATAAGTGCTGAAGGCTATACAAGGATCAATAAGATGTAAATTTTGTCTTTAAGGGACAATATAGACCATCATAAGAATCAGAGGGCTCAGAGAAAGAGACTTTTTTTCTAGCTTCCAGGTTCAGGGATATCTTTGGTGGACATCTTTAAATCATAGGACTTGGCTTTAAAGTTAGACTTTGAAGAACTGGAAGAATGTGGACAGGAAGAGGCGAGGGAAGAACAATTCTAATTAGAATTCCATTCTGATCAGTTTGCTCATCTTTAAAATGGGAATAATAATAATAATCACCTGCTTATTATATTACTATCAATTAATAATAATCAATAATAATAATTATGTTAAACTCCTTTCAGAGCTGTTGTCAGGTTAAAAATAGATAATGCAAATAGAAACACTTTGCAAACTTGAAGGTAGTATGTTTATTTTTATTATTTATTATTATAATACCACAAATAATTATTTATTTTATAATTAATAATTATTTATTATTATAATACCACAAATCCTTCTTGAATTTCTTTTCAGAGGTGGGAAGTAGATGTAGTAGTGAAGTGTATGTGTTTATACAAGGGTGTGACTATAAAGTTCCTATTCTTGGGTACTTACATACCATATGGCATCCATAACTAATCCTTAACTGGCTACCCCTGAGCCCACTAGAAAGCATAGCAAGATCAAATCTATAAGGATTTGATAGGAGCAAAAGCCCTCTGTATAACCCCTTTTCATTCATTTAGCAAACATTTGAGTATCTCCTACATGCAAGGCATTCTGCTAAATGCAGGATAGGCAGAAGGGAAGAGAAAATGAGGCAAAAGGAATTCAATATAGTACCTGCCTTCACAGAAATTTAAAGTATTACATCAGTGAAAATATTGTCTATCTGAGTTTTTGCTTTCTTAAAATTAGTAACTTGTTTTAAGGTATTAGAGGGAAAGAAATTATATATTTTTTCTATTTATTAAATGACCAACAGGGGCCTTGCCGCAGAGAAATGGAAGACACACTGAACCACCTGAAGTTTCTGAATGTCTTGAGCCCAAGAGGGATTCATATTCCAAACTGTGATAAGAAAGGATTCTATAAGAAGAAGCAAGTAAGTGGTAGCTTTCATGAAATTTTGCTTCCTAGTCCCTTCTTCCTCCTCCCTACTTTCACCCCATTTGATCACTAATATTCAGGAAAGCCTGACATCACATAGATATCTCAAATTCATTTTTGATACTGTTCTAGTCTCACTTCAGGTTTGTATATCACAGTCATTTGAGTCAACAAACCATTCATACCACCCAGGATAAGTTCAAAATGTTAGTGTCTGGAGTGGAGAAGCAAGGTTATTGACTAATGACCATTGACTAATTTTAATTTGCATTACTAAGGATAGCTGACTCCCTTGAGAAATGCCATCCCTTTTTACATGTGAGTTGACCTTTAGCTCCATTTTCCAAAGTATTGCTAGCTTATTTTGCCCCATGGGGCAGAAAGAAGCAGTCTCCATATATCTGCAGTAGGAATTTGCTGTTTTGTAAATCTATATAAAAGAACTCCCCAATAGAATCAGTTTGGGCCATATTAAAATTATTTAACAAAGGGCTGGACTAAATGATCTCTAAAGTTACTCCTAGTCTAAAAATCAGATGATCCTCTAAGAAAAAACTTATGTGTGATGTGTTTCCATTATTACTATCAAAAGATTATGAGTCATTCATTCATTTAGAAATCTTTCTTAGGGGCGGCTAGGTGGCGCAGTGAGTAGAGCGCCGGCCCTGGAGTCAGAAAGACCTGAGTTCGGATCCGGCCTCAGACACTTAACGCACACACAAACAAAAACCTAGCCGGGTGACCTTGGGCTAGTTACTTAACCCCAACTGCCCTCCAAAAAGCAAAAAAAAAAATCTTTCTTGACAGTCTAGACTATGCCCAAGACAGGCAGGTAAAAAGCATGTACTCCTGACTGTACAAATCATTTTTTGGCAAAAGGAAACATTGATTTTCCTAATTGCAGCAAGGGTAGAATCATGAATGGGTATGTGCATGTGGAAATACTTTACTTCCCTTTAATTTTTTTTTCTTACTTATCTCCTATTAATTGATTTCGACCTACCTTCTTCATGCATCTTGGTACTCCTTCAGAGCTTTCCAATGATGTGGAGGTATTTCCTGTCATAGTGGAAAAATCATTCACTAGGATCAGTTTTAAAATCAAGAAATGTTAGCACTTGTGTGACCTTGGAAAGCATTCAACATTTTTTTATTCTGAATTTATAAAGTTGGATCTTTAAAATCCCTATTAATTCCAAATCTTAGGTTTTCCAAGCAAGACTTTGGCAATTTGACTAAAGAAGACAGGTTCAAGCCCCTAAGATCCAGTATACATTTTTTTGTTTCTTTAGGGGAAAAATGTCATCAGTTTTTAAATGTGAACTCTTATAAATAAGTTGTCATTATTAATAAAAATAGGCAGGCAGGTGGTACAGTGGATAGAGTATTGGGCCTGGAGTTGGGAAAACATCTTCCTGAGTTCAAATGTGACCTAGCTATGTGACCCTGGGCAAGTCACTTAACCCCATTTGCCACAGTTTCTTCATCTATGAAATCAACTGGAGAAGAAAATGGCAAATCGCTTTAGTATCTTTGCCAAGAAAACTCCAAATGGGGTCACAAAGAGGCAGATACAGCTAAAAAAAGCAATAGAACAGCTAATATCATTGGGGGTGGGGAAGCATTTTATTGAATTTAATATATGTATGCAGAAGTATCAGCATTATCTACAACAAAGTAAATGAAATGGTCCCTATTTTCTAAGTACTTAAACAATCTAAGACAAAACAGAATGCATTGATTAGTCATGAAAGGGATCTTCCTATCTGCACTATGGTCTTCCCACCCTTCTTAGTGTGAAGCCATATTTTCTTTTCTAGTTCCTATCTTTTTTTGGATATTTTATTTTGATAAAAGGCCAACTTTTGCATCTGTCTGAAATTTTAGGTAAAATTGCATTAGAAACAAATAGCAACAAAAATACACTCCCTTCAGAACAATTTAGTTTAGACATCCATATATCATCATAGCATGGACTACATTATTTAAGGGAAATTATATGTGTAATGATCTAATGGGCTAGCAGTTGGAAAAGAGATGAATCTAAGGTTTTCATCCTTCAAAAGAAAACTGATACAAGGAATGGAGTGTGTTTAACTAGGAGGATAAAAGACTCCAAGGGAACATGAACATGGTTCTCAGAGAAATATATGAAAGACTGACATCTTAGAAAAGGGATTAGGGCTGTCCAGTGGTTTGTCCCAAGATCAGTGGGTAGAAGGTGCAGAAAAGGAGTTTTAGAGTCCTGGTAAAGAAAACCTTCCCAACAGTTTGAGCTAAGCAAAAGGGAAATAGACTGCCTGAGGGGGAGAGCATGCTGCCCCTTAGCCAAAGGACTCAAGTGGATTCTGATTTCTCCTTAGCAATATTGTAAAAGAGACTTTTGGTCAGGTACGTACAGGTTGGCAAGATCCTTTAACAAATATAAGCTACAATACTGAGTAAACAGATGTCTGCTTAACCTCAGCTTTCAAAATCAAAATAATGGAAGAACTTTTTTTTTGTTACCACATCAGTGCACGAGCAATTAGAGGCCAGCCAAGGGATTATTGTTTCCCAGGATCATAGAATTAAAGCTAGAAGAAACTCCAGAAGCTATCTGATCCAACCTCCTATTTTTTTTACATGAGAAAATAAATGAGAAATTTGCAGAGAGATTAAATGGCTTGCCCAAAATAGCAAATTGCAGAGCCAGGATTCAGAACCATGTGCTCTGAGTCCAAATCCAGTAGGCTTACCATTATAGCAAAAGGCCTTTGTAAAGCACAATAACTTCAGGGATTATTTATTTCACCAAAAATACAAATTCTTTTTTTTTTCTGAATGGACAGTGAACAGTGTGCTATGCTATATATACAGCTTAGAGGCATGGAATTTATGAGATGGTCCTTTGTGTTTATATTATCTTCTGAGTCATCATTTTCCTTATGTATTAATTAGATGCTTCATGATCTTGAGGTATCAATAGTGAGCCCACATCTCCTGACCCCTGCTCTCTGCAGACAGAAATCAGAGTTCTTTACATTCCTTTCACCACAGTATTGATGTGTCCTTTGCTCAGGGCAAAATTGGTCAGACACTTCTAAGGTAGTGGTGATAGGAAGAGGAGGCTGCCTCCCTCCTAACCTCTATGATTTCTTCTACAGTGCCGCCCATCCAAAGGAAGAAAGAGGGGTTTCTGCTGGTGTGTGGATAAATATGGACAACCACTCCCTGGATATGATGCCAAAGGGAAAGGAGATGCCCACTGCTACAACTTGGAGAATAAATAAGTGCCAGATACCAACTCCTATGGAATCTCTGTATGGTCAACAGAATTCATCCATCAGAGACCTTTGGAGTGGTTGGGAGAAGGCATGGACCACATTGGAGTTTCAAATTCCGCCTTCTCTTCATGATTTTTAGGGGATTTTTTTTAGACTCTATGGACACTGCAGCTGTGCCCTGCCATTATGCCTGCCTTCCTCCTTGCCTTCTTTACAACACTGAGGGAGGTCTGAATTCCCATGTAAATCTGCACTATTGATCCCCAGAGACAGAGAAAAAGGCACTTCAGGAAAGATTCAGGGAGTCTCCACTGACTTTAAAAACAACAACAAAAAACAGCCTGTGACCCATTTGATCCCAAAAGATACTGTGTGTTATTTTAAAGAATTTATAGAGTGTACACTTTTTAAGCTATAAAAAGAAAAAATAAGGAATTTAAAATTTTAAGCTTTTCTTTAAACAGGTCTGATGGGAAAAAAAATGTCTTCACGGGTAATATGTTTTATAACAAAATCTCAAAGAACTTTTTAAAGAATCATGTTTCTAAAATAAAGACATGGCTATTTTTCTCTGTAAAATATATTATGAATATTCTGTTAGTCTGTATTTAATATAATTTTTTAAATAAACTTTATTTAAATGTAACATGTGAATATGAAATGTTACACCATCATTTTGAAGTATGCCGTTGAATCTGTGCAAGTTTAAAAAGAAACAAAAAAACTCTATGGTAATAGCGATAACCTTCTCCTTCCAAGGTAAAATTATCAAGTGGAAGAAAAAAAATTAATTAAAATTTGTTTCACTTTTTGGACAAAAGAAAAAAACCTCAAATCATAGATTTTTGATCATGAAATATAGACAAATTATCTTCCACAATTTCTTTCATTAAAATATTTTATCCCACATCGTACATCTACCATATAATTTGACTTCAGTATGCCTTGTATTTGTAGTACCCAAGGGCAAAATGGAGCCTTTGTTTTTTTTTTTAATTTTATTTCAATGTATTTCTTTTTTCTTCTTGTTTTAGTTAATGTGGAGCTCAATTGCGCCTTATTTTGCACAAGTGACTGCCACTGCCATCTGTAATGTGCATGGATCAGCTGCAGGCAACAGCCTTGATTTTCATTTCTTACCGTGGTGAATTGATTTTTAACCAAAGTTTAGAATGAGGTTCTTGGAATGCCTGATTATTGCAAATAGCAAGCTGAGTGTATGTCCACGTTCCAGTAGTTAATGAAAAATGATTTGATTGTCCTTGTTGCTTCATATAAAAGAAAATGTAAGCATCAACCAAATGTTGCCATGATTCAGTAGCCTATGGTACACTGCATATTCACTGACCTGATTGATTCTCTTACTTTGCTCATTATATTTAAACAATTTTGAATAGTGTGGGTTGAATAGAATCCATGCTGGTATGTTCATGCTTTGCAAAATGAAAATGGACTTTACCAGGAAGAGAAAAAGAAATTTAACTCTTGTTTTCTTGAAATACTGACTCTCCTGTATTGGGTAATATGATGCCTTCTGTGGCTCTGCCTCTAAAGGAAGGAGATGGTTTCATGGACGTGAATAAGCCATTTTTTTTAATGTTTTCAAATAGCATGGACTACTTTGTGGAGTATTGAGGAAATGTGCTAGAATTTTATCTAGAATTTGAGAAGTAAGTTATAGACCCTTTGTAGCAGCTAACCAAACAGGCAATGCAGATTTATTATCATTATTATTCTTATTTCTTTACCTTGCTTTAGAATTCTGCTGGACTTAACCACAGTTCAGAACTCTTAAGCATTTCTAAGGTGCTCCCAGGTCAGATGACTCAGAGCACAGTCAAGTGACACTCTGGCCTACAACATAAGAAACAATAATCCTATTCTTCTGCTGTCTGCATAGTGATATTTGTAAATCCAACAACCTTAAAACCAAGCTTCTTGTTGGGAATATGTTCTCTAAAAGCCAATAACATTTATTTTTAATTATAAATTTTTTTCCCTTTAAAAATAGCTAAACAAAGGATAAGCAAATAGTGGAGACTCATATCAGTGACACAGTGTTTAGCAGCACATAGAGAATCATCTGTATTTTTAAAGTTTGAAATAGTTTTCTTTTTTATAACATACAAATATATGCAGAGAAGAAACATTTATAATGAATTTTGAGCATATTATATACCATATAGTCAAAATAAGTGTAATAGGAACATATGCTAGATAACACTAGATAATATGCTAGAAATATTAGATAATATAAATATATAGACAATTGATTAAAGGATTCTATATATTAAGGAACAGACCTGCTCTATTTTTAGAGGCCAATCTCATTTTCATTAGAATACTGACAGCTCGAATCAAATGGTTTCTGATCAACTGAAGCAATTGGAGTCATCAATACCTTACATTGATTTGATTCCCAAATATGTGTAGTGTACTGCCATTGCACCTCAAATGGATTTCTCTTGAGAGGAAATAAATTCGTGATTAACCAGCAGATTCTGGCTATTGACCAGGTTTTTGTTTTTGAGAGAAGGTATTTTTTGAAAAAGAAATCGTCTTGCGATGTATTTACAAATAGTAAATAAAATTGTTTTTGCTATTAAAAAAATCGCTTACCCCCTTGTTCAAGAGTTGACTGCTTCTGGATTTTAAACTTCTCTAAGCCCTATGCCCAGCAAACAAACATTCCTGGCATGAAATGCAAAGGATTCTTATCACTATCATAGACACACTCATACCAGAGGAGGAGACATGTTCTTTTCTCTTGCTGCCATTTGCATTAAAACAAGGGCTCAATTTAACTAGCAAGCTACATGGATATTATTTTGTTTTTCTCATTGAAACACTGCTTGAGAGTAGAAACTCTCTCTTTATCATTCATAAAAATAAATGATAATGATGTCACCTAGTACTTCCTCCAAACTATTCTGCAAGATGGGTACTAGAATTATGACCATCTCCCCCATTTTATAGATGCAACTAAGAGAAAGCAAATGATTTGCCTATAGGCATACAGTTGGTAAAAAGTCACAGCAGCTTCTCCAATTCCCTGTCCAAGGTAAAGGTCACTATCCTCACTCTTTGCTCCTACTTCCTAAAGCAAAGAATGTAAGTTAAAATGCTAGCGAATTTATTTCAGCCTAATCTTTATATTGGCCACTTTGAGTAGTGGCACATGAACATTATTCCACAAACCTATGAATATTTTATTGTTGGTTGGCTTTTTTTGTTTGTCTTTTGTTTTTGTCCTTCCTTCCCTGCCCCTGCTCCTGAGACATAACTCATCTCTATCCCCTGTCTCTTTGTGGTTTGTATTTAACATCGATCATCTTTCCTGAAGCTCTGAAAAACCAGGTCAATCTAGGCTGAGATGAAACAAATG
Organism: Gymnobelideus leadbeateri; assembly: GCA_011680675.1. Classification (NCBI taxonomy): domain Eukaryota; kingdom Metazoa; phylum Chordata; class Mammalia; order Diprotodontia; family Petauridae; genus Gymnobelideus; species Gymnobelideus leadbeateri. The sequence continues at coordinate 37,514 of WOXC01007626.1, read as the reverse complement.
ATGAAGCAATTTTGCGTGCCTTGACCTCATAGACATGTCAACTGACCTCTATTTAAGCCACTTTGGTTCACCTTGTCCCCTGGTACTTTCTTTTTTTTTTTTTTTTTAAAGCAATTGGGGTTAAGTAACTTGCTCAAGGTTACATGGCTAGTCATTCTTTATGCGTGGGTGCTCATTTTCTGAGGCCGGATCTGATCTCGGGTCATCCAAACTCCGAGGCCGGCGCTCTTACTCACTGCGCCACCTGGCCGCCCCTTTAGGGCAATTGGGGTTAAGTAACTTGCCCAAGGTTACACGGCTAGGTTTTTGTTTGTGCGGATTAGGTGTCGGAGGCCGGCTCCGAACTCAGGTCCTTATGATTCCAGGCCCGGCGCTCTATTCTCTGCTCCACCTAGCCACCCCTCCCTGGTACTTTCTGCTTCATTCTTTATGAATGGATGAGGTAGCATGGAAGACCATAAGGGTAAATTTCAAGGAAGGCATTAAGGAAGATCTAGAAGACTTACAGGTACATAGTATATCAACTTAGCAATCAATCCTTCCATTTTATAGATGTGTAAATAGAACTCTAATAGGTTAAAAAGTAGGATTATCCAAGTGTCAATTCTGTTTACCAATGATAAACATTCTTTTTTGCTTCTATTTGGAAGGGGAAGATAGGGCAATTGGGGGGGTAAGTGACTTGCCCAGGATTACATGGCTTGTTTTGTGTTAGGTGTCTGAGGCTGGATTTGAACTCAGGTCCTCCTGACCCCAGGGCTGGTGCTCTATTTACTGAACCACCCAGCTGCCCTGATAAACATTCTTTTATTTTTATTTTATTTTTTTACTTTTTTGCTTTTTGGAGGGCAATTGGGGTTGAGTAACTTGCCCAAGGTCACATGGCTAGATTTCCGTTTGTGTATGTGTTAAGTGTCTGAGGTCAGATCCGAACTCAGGTCCTTCTGACTCCAGGGCCAGCGCTCTACTCACTGTGCCACCTAGCTGCCCCCCTGATAAACATTCTTAAAGCAGGAATAGTATCAATTGGACTCAAAGAGGTAGTTGAATAAAAGGATAATAAGGTCTAGGAATGGAATACAAAGAGACACTAGCAACTCCAGTTTGGGAGATGTTTTAAAATCCATTGAGCTTCAACTATTTATAGAGCACTTTTATGTCCAAAGCACTAGGAGTGGTATGGAGGGGTGTGTATGTGCAAGGATTACATATCTTTCAAGAGATTCATAATCTTGTTAGGGAGACAATATGAATAGAAGTGAAAAGACAAGTCCATGATACAGTGTTCCATATGGTAAATTCTCAAATGACCAATACAAAATAATGTTATAGGCATTCAGAAGAAAGAGAGGTCACTTGTGGGCTAAGATGGCAAGAAAGAAGGATTTGTGGAGGAGATGGGGCTATTTGATGATTAAAAAGGTTTGAGAGACATGGTTTCTGGATAATTTAATCATTTTATTAATAAGGCCAGTGGGTTATTAATAAAAGTATGGTCATTTAGCAGTCTGTCTTAGACCAAAGATCATCATGGTGGTGGGGCTTGCAGTTTATATACCTTAGTTAGGTGTACAGTGAGGTTCGGAGAATGATCCTTGGACAGAGAAACTATCTCTGACCATCTCGACCTTAAAAGGATATGTCTCTACTTCCCCGCCTTAGATTAAATTCATATAAGGTTGGATGGGGTCTAACCAAAACTAGGAGAGTTGATGGGATCTCATTATCAATAATTTCAAGAAACTGAACTTTTTAAGATCAGGAATTTAGAAGGGGAGAGTTCTGCATCTCCCAAAATATTGGTTATTAATAATAATTTCTCTCAAATAGTTCTGGATCTCCCAGCCCAACCTCTTAATCTTCTACCTCTTCCCATTCCTCAATCCTGTTGAACCTGTTTTTCACCATTATTGAAACTCCACGCCCCTCTCCACATACCTCAAAATCCTTCCTCCCTTCCTCTTCTCCCAGTTCAGTTCTTCCTTCTAGTTTCTCTTGCCTTTTATGCCTCTAGGCCTCATGATTAGTCATTTCAGTGATATGTTTAAACATTCTTTTACTTCCTTGACCTCCAACTATTACTTATCCTACTAATTCTCAATACTAAATAAAAACCACCATCCTCTTTCTCTTCTCCCAAAGCAGAACAGTATTAGAGAAAAAGTTAGACTATGTTTACTGGGTCCACTCTAAATTAATTCAGTTTAAACTCACTTTGACTGGATAACTTTTTTCTTTGTTTTACTCATTCCTGACAGAGATATAACTAAGTTGGTGTTAATGAAACTTTGTCCCAGGGCATCAAAAATAGATGGTGCTGATACCACTGACCCTCTTTCAGCAGCATAGAAATAGTTTAGCACTGAATTAGTAAGAATGTTAGTTAAAATAATGGTTAAAGTGAGATGCTCCCAAGTGATGTGCCCTCCTGTCTCAGTGGCTACACAGCAGCTGACCTCTTTCCTGACACTGCTTTCTGTCTACCCCAGCAACAGTTTTTTCATGAGTATGAATGTCCTAGGTATTCTCCCATGGATTCATATATTTATTTTGCTATCTCTCTCTCCCCAACTGAATTGTGTTTAAAAGTTTGTTGAAAGACACATTTTTTGCAGATACTATTTTAAATGCATTTATGAAGTTTGCCCCATGCACCAAGCACTCTCACTAGTTGCTAATATGCTCCCCAGAACAGTACCTTATAGTGTCTAATCTTAAACTTGTACCTCCTAGTCAAGCTCATTCATTCTCAGCCTGGTATTCTATTTCATAATAATATTAACATTTATATAGCACCTACTATGTGTCAAGATCTTCATAAACATCTCCCAGCCACCCTGGGAGATAGATACTATTATTATCCCCATTTTATGGATGAGAAAACTGAGGTTAACAGAGGTGAAGTAACTTGCTCAGGGTCACACAGCTAGTAAGTATCTGAGGCCAGATTTAAACTATAGTCTTCCTGACTTCAAGTCCAGTACTCTAACCACTGTGGCACATAACTAACTCTTATTTTAATGTCATTTATTTTGTCAACAAACATTTAGTAAGTACTATGTACCAGGTGACGTGTTTAGCATTGGGAAAGTAAATGAAAGTTAAGAAAAAAAAAATAGTCCCCAACCTCAATTAGTTTATAATCTAATGAGGAAAAACAACATACAAAAAGGAAATTAGGAACTGGGGCTGAGGAGGGGGGAAATAGATGAAGTCCAAAGAAGTCTTAAGAAATCCCAAAGCAGGGAAGCTGGTGAGAAATGGGAAGACTCAGCTGATCCCTTTTCTTAAATAGAGGTCCTGGAGCCCAAGGCTGGGTCAAAGGGTCCAATCAGAAGGCCAGAAGCTACTGACTGAAGAGTTGTCATCCAATTCAGGCAGATTCCATCTTGCAGGATAATAAGATTATCAAAAAATGAGGGAAGGAAGGCATGACAAAGAGGTCCAAAAGCAATGTGAATGATAGCAAATAATAATAATAATTAACATTTGTATAATGATTTTAATGAGCCAGACACTGGGCTAAGTGCTTTTACAATCATTATCTCATTTGATCCTCAAAACAATACTGGGAGGTAGATATTATTATTACCCCATTTAACAGATAAGGAAACTGAGGCAAACAGAGGTGAAGTGACTTCCCTAGGGTCACACAGTTAATAAGTTTCTAAAGTTAGATTTGAACTCTTGGCTCCAGGACAGGTACTCTAACCATTACACCACCTAGCTGCCAGTTTCCCCTGACTCCTCTCTTCTGAATTTCAAAGCTCCTTGGTATCACTCTTTCCCTTCTAACTCAAAGGTAAAGGTAGGTAATCATGTGACTCTACTGCTCCCTACCCATTGAAACTGTTTCTTCCTTAACTTCTAGGAGACTATAATCTCTTGGCTCTTTTCCCACCTTCCAGATCTCAGTTTCTCCATCACGTACCTAACTTCTCTTTCTCACCTGTATACCTGTTATCTCATTTTTTAAAAATTCCCACTGCCATGATTCCAGTTTAGGCTCTCACTCCCTGTCATCTAGACTATCACAAAAGCTTCCTAACTGAAATCACTCGATCCAATTTTGGCCACATTCAATCTAGCTAACTCATGGCTATTATATTAATCATAGTAACAAAGTGTTGGATCCTGAAGGGATTATAGAGGATATCTATACCAATCCCTTTATACTACAGATGAAGAAGATGAAATCCTGAATTATGAAGCAGCATGTTTGCCCAAGGTCACAGAGATGGCATATAGTTAGTGACTGAGGCCATATTTGAACTCAGGAAAATGAGTCTTCCTGTTTTCAGGCCAGTCACTCTATCCACTGTACCATCCAGTTGCTGCTGTGGTTAGAAGGGTATGAACATAGAATTTTAGAGCTGGAAAGGCAGTGGGAAAAGTGGAATGACAACAGGTTATAATCACATAAAAGGATTTCAGAGTTCATGAACTCATAATATATTCCTTATACCCTCTCTGTTCTGCCCCTTCCTGTAAGTCAACAAGTGCATCCCACTTTGAAATTCACAAGTTCTAGATCTTAATACTTGACCTGAAACTAAGTGCTAAGTACCTGTTTGATTGCAAATACAAGGGGCAGAGAAGATCTTCAAATTCCCATTACCATTACAATATTTTAGCTTTAGAAGGGACCTTAGAACCTCCCATCCCCACTACTAATTTTTCAGATGAAGGAAACATAGTCCATAGAAATTGTGACTTGACCAAGGTCACAGAAACAAGAAGTGGTCTTATATGTCCCAACATTAGAAGCTCTTTTATTTCCATCCCTCCCAACTCAACCCTCCCCTCCCCCAATCCAAGCAATGTCCTAAAGCCGTTCCTCTAAAGTACTCCTCCCTTCCACTATGCTCTTCAGAATGTTTATTCTGTTGGTAGCCAACTTGCTTTCCTATTAACACTTTTCTTTTCCCATTCCTTCCATCTTTTTGTACTTTGGCTCCCTCCTGATGCCACAGCTTCCCTGGCTGCTTTGTATAGTACTAGATGTACTTTCACTCATAATCCTTGGAGTCACTTGGCATAGCTCTCCATGGCCATCTCCAGGCTATTCCTCTCTCTCCATCACTCCTCCTTCCTTTTCAGGAATATTTCCATGTTCATGAACTCTGAAATCCTGTTATATGATTACAACCTGTTGTCATTCCTCTGCCTTGCATCCCCCAAACCTATCCTTCATTTTTACCACTACTTCCAACCCCTCAGTTCTTTCCCAAGCTATCGCTTTACTGACTACAGTGCACCCTCACCCCTCCCCCATCTCCATCCCTTGGTCAACCAGTACAACACTTTACTGGTCTCCTCTCTAGACACTTGCCTCTTACCTTATTTCTTACCTTGCCCTCCTCAGTCTCATTCTTAGATCAGTCTCATCATCTCCTGCCTTTATTCCTACTCACACGCTGTTGAATAAGAAAAACTCTTCTGACAGTACAAATGTAGGTTACATAATCTCAACTGGGCCCTGGCTGTGATAAAGCAATCCTTCTACACCAATCAGTTCAGTATCTTACTTCAGCACAGCATCTCTTCCACACATCTTCATCCCACTCCAAATCTCTCGTGCCTCTCTCTCTGCCCCCTCCCTACCACTATCAGCTGAGAGCCTTTTCCATTGGAAAAAAATTGAAATAATTTTCAGAGAGCTCCCTCTTCCTCATCTCATGTCAATCAGACACCTCCCTATCCTGTTTCCTCCTGAAGAGGTAGCCCTTCTCCTGGCCGAGGCAAATCCCTTTCCAAACAATAGTGATTCCTTTCTAAACCATCTTCTACAGCAGATTTCCAATCTACTACACTGACCACCTTACTAATTTTCTCTTTTCCTGTCCAATGGTTGCATCCCTACTGCCTGCCAAAATATCTGTGTCTTTTCTATCCTCAAAAAACCTTAACTTGATCTGTTCTTCCCCACCAATCATATCTCCCCTCTCTTTGGTAGCTAAATCCTTCGAGAAGGTCATTGCTGTTCAGTGCCTCTACTCCCTTTCTTCTCACACTCTACTTCCTGCAGGCTGGCTTTCAATCTGACCAGCCACTTTCTCTCTCCCTCCCTCCCTCCCTCCCTCTCGCTCGCTCTCTGTCTTCTCCTCATCCTCCCCCCCTCTTTCTGTCTCTATCTCTGTCTCTCCCTCTCTAGCCCACACCCTCAGGTCCCAGGGATCACCACTTAATCACTAAATCTAATGGTCTTTTCTCAATCCTCAGCCTTCTTGACCTCTTAGCAGCTTTGACACTGTGGATGACTGTCCTCTTCTCCTTGATATTTGCTTCCCTCTAAGTTCCCATGAAACTACTTTCTCTTGCTTCTCCTCCTTTCCCTGCCTTTCCCTTTCCCTCCAGACTTGTTAGAAGCTTAGCTGCTTGCTATTCTTATTGATAAGTTTGCTCTCTCTTCATCTAGGTGGTGCCTGCTTTTTATGGTTACAGTCCAAGGCTCTATCCTGATCCCTCTTCTTTTCTCCTTCTATACTATTTAACTCGGTGATCTCATTAGCTCCCATGAATTCTGACCATCCCTCCCATCCTCATCTAATAAACTCCAGTGGCTCCCTATCATTTCCAGGATCGAATATAATTTGACATTCAAAGCCTGTCATAACCTGGTTTCCGCATTCCTTTTCAGTTTTCTTACACCTTGCTTCTCACCAGGTACTATTTTATCCAGTGACATTCAACTCCTTGCTGTTCCTTGCCAAAGACACCCCATCTCCTGATTCTGGGCATTTTCTCTGACTCTCACCCATCCCGGGAATTTTCTCCCTCCTCGTCTCTATCGCTCTGATTTCCCTTCAAACCCCAGCTAAAATCCCATTTTCTGCAAGAAGTCTTTCCCAGTCCTCATTAGTGCTTTTCTTCTGTTGATATCTCCAATTTACCCTGTATACAGGGCATCCAAAAAGTCTTAGTGCAGTTTTAAGCTTGAGTAGTTCAAAGCTGCACTAAGACTTTTGAAATATTCTGTATATCCTCTTTGTGCATAGTTGCTTATATGTTGCTGCCCCTGTTAGACGGTGAGCTCTTTGAGAGTAGAGACTGCTTTTTACATTGGTATCCCATGTATTTAACCTTGTGCCTGGCAAATAGTAAGTGCTTAATAAATGTTTGCTAACTGGTGGGTTCAATCTGAAACCCAGCTTTTTGGTTCCAAATCAAGTTTTCTTTCTGCTATACCCTGCTTTTATTGACCTTTATGAACTTTATATTCCATAGACTGCAAGTGCTAAAATAAATGGTTCAATGAGGAGTTGTGAGTATTTTGGTTGGGAACAAAGAGTGCTATGGCCAGAAAGTAGCAAGGGAGGGAGATAGAATGTGATATTATTATGAGAAAGAAGAAAGGAAATACAGGAAGGAGTAATAATGTGTTTCTGTTTTACAAAATCTTAAAGTTGGGAACAGCCTCAAACACCATCAGTCCAACACATATTTGGCCACAATTACCTCCCATAATATCTCCAGCAAGTGGAGAATATTATTATATAATTATTACAGTATATAATTTTCCAGCATCTGCTTGACCATCTTCAATAAGGGAGGCCTATTAACTTCCAAAAAACCCAATTCCCTTTAAGATGCACTGTCAGGAGGCTAACCTCAAACAACCAAAGAGAACAAATGTAACTTCTTCCATATCTCAGGCCTTAAAATTCATGAAAACTGCTACCAGTCTCAGCTCTCAATCTTCTCTTCCCCACTTTCTCAGTGCTCATCCTCACCATCTTCTGGATTCGCTTCAGATCATCTATTTGTTTAATATCCTTCATAAAACATGGTGTCCAGTCCTTAACACAATGCTCCAAATGCATCCTGAGCAGAGTAGGAGGTAACAAATCTCTTATTTCTCTCATTCTCTAGACTTTGCTTCTTTAAATACAACCTAGGATAGAATTAGCTTTTTTTTGCTACTCTATTCCACTATTGTGTCATGTTAACTCTGCAATCTACTAAAACTTCAAGATTTGCATAGGAATTATCATTTAGTTGTGATTTTCACATTCTGTTTTTGTGACATTGATTTTTTTAATCCAAGTATAGAACTTTATATTTATCCCCATTAAATTTTATTTTCTTCCAGTCAGGTCATCATTCTAATCAGTTAACACATTTTGAGGTCCTGAAAGGGGCCAAGTATTTGCATCCCAGTTTCTTTCATTTGCAAATTAGACAAGTATAGCCTCCTAAGACATCATCCAAGTCTCTGATTAAACCTTAGGAGCCCCTCACTGATAATATCTGAGGGCAACTTGTGTTTGTATTGGGTCATGGCCAACTTTTCTAATTGACAGTCAATGGCAGAGGGGTAAGCTTAACTTATATCACAACAAAAGGCCAAAAGCCGACTATAAATAAATAAAGGGTCCTTTTATAGCCCCCAGCAGCTTACTAACAGAGCTCATTGAAAAGTGTAGCTAGAAGACCTGAAAGGCATGAGAATGAGCCATGAAAGTTATCAATAAGAATGACAATCGCCTAAGGTTCCTGCATCCAGCAAGTATGGATTCCAGGGGAATTTTTGCAAAGCATGGAACAGTGAGTGCACTTTGCTAGTTTTCCACCTAGGGCTTAATAACAGCTCGTCTGCACAATATGGGAGGTTGCTCTTGCCTGAGAAAAGGTGAAAAAGTTAGAAAACCATCCTCTCTTTTCTCTTGATTATCAGGGAAGGAAAGTTCTTTGGGGGAAAACATAGAAAAATGAAAGAGAAAGAATCAGAAATTTTAAAAAATGATTTGACGAAACAGGATGGTAGGTGAAGAATACAACATACAAGAAAGGAAAATTTCGGATTGTATGAAGATATGAAATAGGCATGTGTCTCCCCATTGAGGGGAGAACTGGACCCTGGCATTAAGAAGCAGTTTCTTGTCCTATGAGGAATGATGATATGTATCTACTGGTGCCACCTCCCTTCCCCAGGGTTAACAGTCTGTGTTGGTCAGAGTAGGCAAGTTTGGTGGCTTCCAACTGAGAGATAAGGAAGCAGTTATTTGTTGACTAAATATCGATCTCTCTGTATAAATACACTCATACACACACACACCTACACATACACACATATGTCTATATATTTATTGCTAATATTTATATGTGTGTATGTGTGTATCTACAACTCTGCTTTCTACCTGAGACAAGTATTGCGAGACTGTTATTGTTGTTACTTGAGAAAGTCTTCTTTTTAATTGACTCATTGAGTCCAGAATACCTTTGCCACTCTATTCTAGTGCAGAAACCCTTATAAATAGAATGCTCACCATTCATTCTCAGGGCAAAGAATGTTTAATGAGTAGAAAACCAAAAAGCTGCTTATTTTTTTTAGTACATTTGATCTTTTCATGTCAATATTCAATAGAAGCATTATTGAAAAGAGTTGTAAAAGCTAAGGTCTCCCGGGAGTTTTATTTTGTTTTGTTTTGTATTTGTGTCTATTTATTCTTTAACAGAATAACTATGGATGGCTCCTCAGAGATTTTCTTTGTTAGCTATAAAAATTCTATTTGAAGGAAGCAGCCTTAGTGAAGAGAGCCCTTAGCTAGGAGTCAGACCCACCTGCAGACTGTATGACCGTAGGCATACAATTTAACTTCTTTGTTGTTTCTTGACCTATAGAATAAAAATAAGCGTTATTAGAAAGGACCAAATGATAGGATGTCTATAAGGTAATATAAATATATATGTAAGCTAGTATCATCTTCATGTTAATTGACATGACCATTACTATTGAAAGCATTAAAAATGCTGAGCAACTTAGCTGAATGCCAAGACTTAACACTTCCCACTGAAATGAAGCATGTAGGCTTCCAGCCGTGGGGCCCTAGACATAGGCCTCATTTTGCAATTCAAAATGACAACTTATTTTATGTACCCAATTGAAAATTAGCTACTAATAAAAATAACCCATCTGGGGTAATCACACCTACCCTCCAAAAGGCTCATCTGTGCCTTTTGAATATTCAGGACCCAGGCTTGGCTGCTGTGTGCATTTGCAAATGTATGAAATGTCTAGGTTCTGTGCCTGTAGCTGGGCTGGGGCCTCTGGCCTTCTCTTAGAAGCGGAATATGCAGATTCATTCAAGTGTAAGTCATTTATTCTGTCAGCATGTGGTAACTTGGTGTTCTGGGCTTACTTACTACCAAGGCACCAGTTTGGTTGAGATAGAATGATTAAGTATATTTTCCTCAGACCAGAAGAGAAAAAGAACATTAAAAGCAGGAGGTGGGTGGAAGGAAGAGATGGGACTAGTTTAGTAGAGAGAATCCTAGATCAGAGCTGGGTTTAGATTCTTCCTGTCATTTTTGCTTATTTCTGTGACTGTGCTAGATACAACCTCCCTGTATCTCAAGGAGTTCTGCTGGATTTAAACAAGATGTGAACACTGGACACCACAGATTTGAACTTGAAGGGCTCTGAGTGGCCATCTAACCCAATACCATTATTATATAGATTGAAAAAAAAAAACACACTCTGAGTCCCAAAGAAAAGAAATGGTTTGGCCCAAGGTCTTTGAATCCTAGATTTGGAACTAAAAATGAACTTAGAGGCTGTCTAGACAAAACTCCTAGTGGCATTTAGTTGGTGTGGTGGGTAGAGTGCTAGGCCTGGAACCAGGAAAATCTGAGTTCCGATATGACCTCAGACACTAGCTGTGTGACCCTGGGCAAGTCACTTAACTCTGTTTCCTTAAGTTGCCACATCTGTAAAATGAGTTGGAGAAAAAGTGGCAAATCACTCCAGCATCTTTGGCTAGAAAACCCCAAATGGGATCACAAAGAGTCAAACATGACTAAAACAACTTAGAAATAGCAGCAACAGACCAAACTCCTTATTTGACAGATGAGAAAGCTAAGACCCAGACAAATAAGATGCCCTGCTCAAAGTCACAGTTAATGCATAGCAGAACCAGAATTTGAATGCTGGGCCTCAGATTCCAAACACAAAACTCTTTTCACTGCACCAGAACTGCAAAAGCACAGAATTTAAAAGCTGGCAGGTACCTTAGCAGCTACCTAGTACAAACCTAGTTCAAGAAAGGAACCTGGATACTTGGAGACTTCCAAGGCAAGGGTAACCCTCCGAACATTACCTTTGAAGACCGTCCGTTACACTTGGACAGTTCTGATTGTTAGGAAGTTTTCTTGATATCAATCTTAAATTAACTGCTTAAAGGCAGCTAGGTGTTTTAGTGGCTCAGGGCCTGGAGTTAGGAAGACCTAAATATAAATCTGACCCTGGGAAATTCATGTAGTCTCTGTTTGCCTGAGTTTCCTTGACTGTAAAATGGGGATAATCATATTACCTCCCTCCCAGGGTTGAGGGTCAAAGGACATAATAGTTAGAAAGTGCTTAGCAGGGTACCTCGTACACAGTAGGCATTATAAAAATATTAGTGGTCATATTCATAATGAATGACAATTATTATTACTATAATCTATATGACAGATCTTCAAATACTTAAGTGAAGATATTATGTCCCTCCCCACTCTGCCTTCAAGTCTTCTCCAGGGTGAATATGCCCAGTTCTGTCTAACAGTCCCCATATGTCATGTACTCAAGGCCCTTCACTATTTTGGCTACTCCTTTCTAGACACTGTCCAATCTCTCAATGACCTCCTTCAACAGTAGAGCCCCAAACTGAACAGAACACACCAGATGAGTTCTGACAAGGTTAAAGAGGTAGGCCCATGACACACTGACTCACATTGAGCTCCCAATCGACTAAGATCCTCAGATCATTTTCAGAATAACTGCTATCCATCTAAGCCTCCCCAGTCTTATATTTTGTAAGTCATTATTTTCTACCGACTTGCAAGATTTCAGTTGATACCTGGTGTATTTCATCTCATTAGACTAAGAATAAGGTTATAACCTATTGGGATGTTTAACTACTGACTGTTATGTGTTAGCTATCCCTTCTTGCAAATCTTTCATGCATTCATGTGTACTATGGGTTATAAAGATTATGCAGATATCTCTTGCCTTCTTCTGTCAAATAAACAAATAAATAATGACAATATCAGCAGTAATAATGATAGCAATAATAGCGATAGCTAACATTTATATAGGTTTTTAAAGTTTGCAAATTGCTTTCCACGTATTATCTCACTAAAATGCAGCACTTGGTGAGGTGGACAATGTTATTTTATCCCCATTTTGCAAATTATTATCAAAGTTGAGATAGATGAAGTGATTTGCTCAGGATTCAAATCCATATTTTCCTGACTGTCTCTAGCACTCTATCAGGGGTGTAGGGTGTGTTCAGGGAAGACTGGTACCTCTGGTGTGATGGTTGCTAAGCCCTTCAGGGCTGCTTTCTACCTTTGGTGTCCATCTGTTCCACCTAACTCTCACCTGTGGCTCCAAGAAGTTGTAGCATGTGCAGCGACCACACCCCAGTAAACCATTTTAGTAGGTGGTCTAAACCAGGTTACCTGTTGGTGAATTATGGGGGTGTCTACCCCAAGTATCCTTCCCCTGATAGGATGAGTAGATGGTTTGTTCCATTTGTTCCAATGACCATGAAGGTAGCTGAAGCAGGTGCTGTGGAGTACTTGGAACTTGGTTAGACCTCAAAGATGCCAAGGTCATCCAATGCACAGTTCTGCCACTGGACTGTGATGACTTCATTCCAGTAGTGTATGTAAAGTGTATAGCTATATCACTTTGATTCAGGCAGAGCCCTGTCTGTTGGTCATTGTGCTAATTTCTCTGCTGCATTTTCTCTGATGTTCAGGGTGCTGGCCTTTCCCCTGAACTAGTGAATGTAATTAAAAGTAAGATTGTTAACTTCTTTCTGAGCAGTCTTTCATAGAAAAGCAGATCAAAGAACCGGTGCTAGCAGGGCACCTGGGTATGCTAGGGAGCTTGCTGTTACATATGCCAACTGAAAGGAATGAATGATGGGCCCGTGACAATGTGATTGCTACTGGCAGGAAAACACCATGCACCTTCATCAGGGCCCATGTTCCTACCATGACAAACACAGATGAAGTCAAGGAAAAATTTTATGAAGACATAAAGACTGTTATTATCAATGTGCCAAAAGAGGACAAGCTTATAATTCTGGGTGACTTTAATGCTAGAGTAGGCTCAGACTATTAGACTTGGCAGGGAGTCCCAGGGAGAAATGGAGTTAGAAACAGCAACAGCAATGGCATTTGACTTGTGCATCTTGTGACATCATCACCAACACTATCTTCCATTTACTTAAATACAACAAAACTTTATGGATACATCTTCACAGCAAATATCAGCATTTAGTAGACTATGTAAGAAAAGACAGACAGGATGTGAGAGTGACAAAGGCAGGGTGTGATCCAGAGGGCCGATCAGAGACTTATCCTCTCTAAGCTAAATATTCACATCCAACAAAACCTGTGACCCCAAAAGCAAAATGACTACCAGAATTAATGTCAACCAATTAGAGCTCTTCTCTATGGGAGAACAGTTTGTTGCTAGCTTGGAGGGGAAGTTGAGCCAATGCACAGTTGGCAACAATGGAGCAGAAAAGGAGTAGATGCTTTTCAAAAGATTTAGTGTATAGCACTACATCTGGGTCAGAACACTCACAAACATCAAGACTGGTTAGATGAAAATGATGGGGAAATTCAGAAGCTGATAAATGAAAAAACAAGAATGCCACAGGGTTGACCAGCAGGATAGTTCATCCATCTCTAAGGCGGCATTTAATTCCATCGAAAGTAAGGTACAAGGAAAGCTTAGAGAGATGCAGGATTCTTGGCTCAGTAAGAAGGCAGATGAAATTCAGTTTTATGCTGATAGTAACAATCCAAAGTGCTTTTATGATGCCCTGAAGGCTATGTATGGGTCAATGACCCGATGTTGCATCTCACTCAGTTCTGATGGAGTCACATTGCATAGTGATAAGGGTATGATACTAGAGAGATGGGCTGAACACTTCCATAGTATTCTCAACAAACCCACCATTGATCATTTACCTCAGCTTGAAGACAATCCCTCCCTACCTGAAGTTCCAACCTTTTTGAGAACCATTTTTGTGTTGCAAAGTACCTGGTGCTGATTCTATTCCAGTTAAGATTTACAAGGTGGGAGATTCATTGCTCATACAAGAGCTGACTGTAATTTTCTAGGTTATGTGGCAAGAGGAGGTTATCCCCCAGGAATTCAAGGGCACCTCCATTGTCCATCTCTACAAAGGTAAAAGAAATGGATCGTCCTGTGATGATCAAAGACAGGGAGGGCTCCTTCTTAGCCATTACTAGCAAGATTCTTGCTAGAGTCATCCTTAATAGGCTGGCCCTTCATCTGAAAGATTATCATTTACGTAAAAGCCAGTGTGGCTTCAGAAAGGGCTGAAGTACAGTTGATATGGTGTTTGCTGCCTGATAACTCCAGGAGAAATGCCAGGAGCAGAACAGAGTTCTGTACACATTGTTTGTAGATTTGATCAAGGCCTTTGTCATAGTCAATTGTGAGGACTTATGGAAAATAATGTCAAAATGTGGTTGCCTGGAGAAATTCATCAGCATTGTACTTTAATTTCACAACAGGATGCTTGCCTGGGTTCTGGATAATAGACAATGCTCTCATGCTTTCCCAGTCACCAATGGAATGAAACAAGGCTGTGTGCTTGTTCCCATGCTTTTAAGCATGATGTTTTTAACAACATTTTCAGAGGCCTTCAGTGAAGATGAACATAGCATCAAGGTCAGATACCACACTGATGGTAAATTCTTTAACTTGAAATGACTACAAGCCAAGACCAAAGTAGAGGGAGTATCATTGCATGATTTTCTGTCTGAAAACAATTGTGCACTCAGTGTAGCCTCTGAAGCTGAGACACAGCAAAGTATGGATTGATGCTTTGCTGTTTGTGCTAATTTTGCCTCGTGCTAATTTAATTGTTAATTAGCACCAAGAAAACAAGTGCTGCATCATCCAGAGCCACACTATCTATATGTGGAATCATTGGTTACAGCAAATGGAGAAGTTTTGAATGCTGTGGATAAGTTCACTTACCTTGGTAGTATACTTTCCAGGGATGAACACATTGATTATAAGGTTGATGCACACCATTGCCAGAGCTAGTTCAGTGTTTGGGAGGCTCTGAAGGAAAGTGTGAGGGGCAAGATATTAGACTGACTACAAAACTGAAGGTGCATAGAACCGTTGTGCTTCCCTCATTGTTATATGCCCATAAAATCTGGACAGTCTACCAGAGCCATGCCAGGAAACTGAATTGCTTCCATAGGAATTGCTTTAGGAAGATTCTGAAAATCACCTGGCAGGATAAGATACCAGACATTGAGTTCCTTTCTCAAAATAAACTGGGAAGCATTGAAACTACTGTAGAGAGCTCAACTATAATGGGCTGGTTGTGTTGTTCAAATACCAAATGCCAAAAAGACTATTTTATGGAGAACTCACACAAGGCAAGTGTTCACACAGTGGTCAGAAAAAGTGATACAAAGGACACACTAAAGGTCTCTCTTAAGAACTTTGGAATTTATTGTGTAACGTGGGCAATATTGGCACAGGACTGCCCAGCATGGAGAGCCGTCATCAGAGAAGGTGCTATACTCTATGAGCAAAGCAGAATTAAAGTAGCTCAAAAGAAAATGTGAGATGTGCAAATTTAGAGAATCCACCCCAAATGTTTACATGGACTATTTGTGCCCAACCTGTAGTAGAGTATTCCAAGTTCATATTGGTCTCATCAGCCATAGTTGGACACACTGTAACTTGATGCTGGCATAATGATGTCATTTTGGTCCTCTTCAAGAACAGACAACAGCCTACCCAACTAACTATCCATCATGACTCTTGGCTGCCTCTTGGCTGCAAACCACATGTATGACTTAGCATTCAGGCACTTCAGAGATTACCCAATCTCTGGCTGCTTCTGACCATGTTGTGACCCAGAACTGAAAGGACTTAAAATTTGAATTTAACATGGTAAACTCTGACTGGTCTTTTTCAATCTCCTGGAAAGTGATGGGGTGGTGAGCTATGTCAGTCAAAAGAAAAAAAAAACATAGCTTCTGGCTCAGTGTTTTGTTTAGACTCTCATACTTACCTGACTGTCTCCATGCCTGGAATTCTCTCTCCCTCCTCTTTTCTGCCTTTTGGTGTCCCTGGCTTCTTTCAAGTTCAAGCTAAAATCTTACCTTTTACACGAAGCTTTTTCCAATACTCCTTAATACTTTTATTCTGTTGTTTTAGCTCCTCCATTTTATCCTTTCTGTACATTGCTGATGCTGTGTCATTTGCATGTTGTCTCCCCTCTTAGACTGAGAGCTCCTTCAGAACAGGGACTTCTTTAACTTTCTCCTATCCTTATTTGCTTATCACAGCACCTGGTACAGAGTAAGCACTTAATAAATGTTTATTAACTGATGGACAGGCTGACTAGCTCTTTGTCTCTAGTAGTTGTGCTTGGGAGGGGGTCAAGGCAGGATTGGCTATAGTGTTTTTCCAAACTTACTCCTCCTCACTTTGTGTTTCCTTTCCTGAATAGAATGAACATCTACCCTAAAGTAGATGTGTCCAGGATTCCTTGTAAGTCTGAGTGGTCTGAAAATCCTATATCCAATGAATGGAGCTGCCTTGGGGCAAAGGCTTCCACAGTGGGTAAGACAACCACAGAGAGCTGATCCAAGCCTCTCTTGTTTTACCAGCAGGCACATAACCAGAGTTATTTGTAGAGTTGAGGACTCTGAAATATAAAATACCTAATAAACAAGCCCATGAACTTTGATGGTCTGGTAAAGTTTAAATATCAAACTTTTGAATGATTGTAATAATATTTCTAAGTTACATTAGCAAATCCTGCTTTGAATTGTGGCAACATATGTTCATGCGTCTTTTGTGTTTTAATATTGCTTTCATGTAAAAGATTAAGAGATTTATCCTGTATCTGATTCATGTTATACATTGGTTACCTTTCCCTATTCTAGTGAAACAGACATCATTACCACAATTTATCACCACCACCACCCCTACCACCACCATCATCATCATCATCATCATCATCATTTTCATCATCTCAATAACTTTTATGTAGCATTGTGATGTTAGCAAAGCACTTTACAAATATTTTATCCTCACAACAATTCTGGCAGGTAAGTGCCACTATTATCTTCATTTTGCAAATGAGGAGACTGAGGGAGATAGAGGTGAAATGATTTGTCCAGTGTCACACAGCTAGAAAGTATCTGATTTGAATTAAGTTCTTCCTGACACCAAGTCTGGCACTCTATCTGCTGTGCCACCTAGCTGACAACAAGATAGTGTTGGAGACTTAATTAATCCTAAGTTGTTGGCAGCTAGGTGGTACAGTGTCAGAAAGGAACAAAACCTCCTTTCATTAGAGCTCAATTTCACCCAAGTCTCATCCCATTCTAGTTATGTATATGGAGTAAATGCAGTCCTCTATTCTCTTGGCCCCAATAACTGTTTCCAAATATTGCACATGTATACAACTTGAAATGTATGGGGCAGGGGAAGTGTACTAAGTCAATAGTTTGAAAAGAATTTGAGGTTTTCATGGACTCAGGTACCAATGTAAGGCACCAGTATAAAATGACAACCAAAAAATTTATCTAATGAAAGGGATAGTGTCCAAAACAAAGGAAACCAGAATTCCCCTCTATTTTGCCTTTATCAGGTCACATATGAAGCCTTATGTTAAGTTTGAGGCACCACGGTTTTAGGAAAGATATTTAAAAACTAGAACACATCCAGAAAATGATGACCAAGATGATGGCAAAAGGAAAGCATGAAATATAAGGACTGAAGGAAGGAGTTGGAGAGATTTAGTCTATAGATGACAATAACAACATATTTGCTGTCAACAACATATCCGCTAACTTCATCTGAGAGGTGATCTTGTAAAAGAAGGATCAGACTTGTTTTGCTTGGTCAGGAAGAGAAAATCTAGGATCAATGGGTATGTATGGCAGACATAGACATGGAAGGCAAGTTTCCTTACAAGTATAATTGTGCCAATGTGGAATGGGTTATCTCAGAAAGATTCCTCTCATTCTTTCAGGAAGAATCAGAATGCCTACTCATTTGGGAAATTGTAAGAATATTTTTTTAATAGAGTATGAGTTAGAATGTGTTGATTCTGATCTTTCTTCCAACTCCAAGGTTCTGTGACAGTGAGCTCAATTTACAATTTATTTGTCAATGTCCTTTTTCTTCCTTTCTTTTCTTTTTTTAAAAGGATTCTAAAGATTGGTACTTTGCTACTTGAGTGTTATTGTGATAATCAGTGGGAGTATTGTCTCCCCCAAAGCAAATAGCGCCTTATTTGATACCTCATTCTGTGGATATCTTTTCCCTATTTCCCCAGAAATATTTCTTAGAATATATACCTAATAAGCTAAAAGACTTCTTCCCCTTATTTTAGTATTTGGAGTGGGGGGAAGGGTACCAATTTGCACTTAAGTTTGACTTTTGACCTCCCCAACCTCCTTTTCCAACCATCTGTTTGTTATTAATTTTTTTTTACCACTTCTCATGCACAAATTTTCACTAGTTAGAAGTTCATTTTCAAATATACTGGCTTCTAAAGTTAGAAGCTCAGGGTTGAATGTGATTTTAATTCACTCTACATTTGAATCAAGAATCTTCACTATAACCCATAATTGAAATCGTTATCCTCCCCCTAACCCCCTCCAAGTCCTCCTCTCTTTCTAACTTTCATATTACTGTAGAGGTCACCACCATCCTCCCTGTCATCCAGACCAGCAACTTCAAGGTCATCCCTAGTTCTTCGCTCTCTCTCATCTCCCAGATATAATTTACTGCAGAGTTCTTTCAGTTTTTGTTTTCTTGCAACTCTTACATACACCCCCTTCTCTCCTTGGACACTTCCACTACCCTTGCACCTCTTCATGCCTGGACAATTGCAAAAGACTGCTTATGGTTCTATCTTCCTTAAGTCTGTCTCCACCCCAGTCCATCCTTCACTTGGCTTTCAAGTTTCTCTTCCTAAAACGCAGACCTGACCATGTCATACCTTCTTCAATAAATACTAGTGGTTTCCTATGACTTCCAGAATTATATATAAAATCCTCTGTTTTGCATGCAAAGCCCTGCATACCTCAGCCTCTTTCTACCTTGCCAACTTTTGCACAATTTATCTACTTGCTCTACAATATAACACTGGCCTCCTAGCTTTTCTTTGAACAAGACCCTCTATATTCCTAACTCTGGGAATTTTCACTGGCTGTCCCTCATACCTGGAATTCTATCCTTCCTCATCCTGGCTTCTCTGGCTTCCTTCAATTCCCTGCTAAGATCTCATCTTCCACAAGAATCTTTTCCCTGTCTTATTTAACCACTATAATTATCTCCACTATGTCCCATATATATATTGTCTATATGTATGTTTATATGTAATTGTTAACACATTGTCTGTTCCATTAGACTGTGAGCTCCTTGAGAATAGGAGTTTCTTTTGCCTATCTTTGTATCCCCAGAATACAGTGGAGATGTAATGATTCCTGGCATATAGTAGGTGCTTAATAAATGTTTGTTGACTGATTAAATCTATTTAAAGACAAGGTACCTAGAAACAGAGTATCTGCTTTTTGAAATAGCTTTTCCCACTTGTGGATAGCTCTAATTGTAATGAAGATTTTCCTAAAATAAAGCTAAATTCCATTTCCTTAAACTATCCACTAATACTGCTAGTTCTGTGGCCAAAACAAATAAACAAACAACAAAAGTATGATCCTTCTTCCACATGAGAGCACTTCAAATATTTGAAGACATCAGTCATATTTTTCACCATGTCTCCTCTCCAGGCTAAACATTTTAAAATACTTCAATCAATCCTCTTATGGTATGGTATGGAGTCCTTTCATAATTCATATTCAATCTTCTCTGGACCTGCTCCATTTTGGGAAGAAGAGGCATCTGGCTTATGTGTAGAAGAAGAATTATAAATAAGAATGGAAGGTTACAAAGGAATTCTTGGCTAGAATTTGGGGACTAAGAAGAAAAAATTTTTTACAAGGTCCAACCTGCCTTTCTAAGCCTGGTACATTAATTACCTCCATGCACTCTGTACACTCCAGCCAGACTGGCCTTCTGTTATTCATCATATACAACATTCCATCTCCTATCTCTGTAGCTTTGTATAGGCCCTACCTGGTGCATTCCCTTCTTACCTCTATCTTGTAGGATCTTTAACTTCCTCCAAAGCTCAGTCTGAGTGCAAACTCCTACAGGAAGCCTGACTTAATGCTAGTGTCTTCCCTTAACATGACAGTCAGTTAGTAACATTTATTTAATGTCTACTATGCTCCAAGGGTGGGGAACCAGTGGCTTTGAGGCCACAAGTGACCTTTTAGGTCCTTTTGACTGAGTCCAAGCTTTACAGAACAAATCCTTTTATTAAGGGGATTTGTTCAGTGAAGTTTGGATAGATAATGTAGGCACTGTACCTACTGATGAGAATGCAAAGAAAAGCAAAAGACAGTCCCTGACCTAGAGGAATTAACAGTCTAAAGGGGAGACAACAATTTCTAGAATACATTAAGAAATAATCACCAAAGGAAAGCCACAATTGTAATAGGATTGAGGAAAACTTGTTATAGAAGGATGTTTAAGGAAGCCAGAGAAGTTAGGAGGCAGAGATGATAAGGGAAAGCATTCCACATATTGGGGGTGGCCAGAGAAAATGCCTGGAGCCAAGAGATGGACTGTCTTGTCCATGGAATAGCTGGGAGGCCAGTGTCAATGGATGGAAAAGTACACGGTGGCTCTAAAATAGAAAACTGGAAAGGTGGAGGATTTGGAGGGCAGATTATAAAAGTCCTTGAATACTAAAAAATGGATAAATAAATATCTATTTGATACTGAAGGTGATAAGAAACTATTAGTTTATTGAGTAGAGAAGTAACTTGGTCAGACCTGCATTTGAGGAAGCTCTCTTTGGCATTTGAATAGAAGATGAAATGGAGTGCTGAGAGATTTGTGGTAGTCAGATCAACCATTAGGTTATTGCAGATTGTCTAGGCAAGAGACGATAAGGGCTTGCACCAGAGAGATGGCCGTGTTAGAGGATAGAAGGGGGCTTATTCAAGAGATGCTACAGAGGTGAAATTGACAGGGCTTGTCAACAGATAAGATACTACAGAGAGGGGAGAGAGAAGATGTGTGGATGATGCTTAGGTTGTTAGCCTTGGATGACTGGGAGGATGGCAGTACATTCAATAGGCATAGGGAAGCTTGTTTCCACTTTGCTTGAGTTTTGTATTTCATTTTCTGTATACCTGTTTATTACAATGCTTTTGCCTTCTCCTACAGAACATAAACTCCTTGAGTCTGTTCAATTTTGTTTTCTTCACAAATCCAGCATTTAGCATAGTGTCTATCATATACTTAATAAATGTGTACTGAAAGAATGACTGAAATGTATTAAATACAGGAAAACCAAAATTGTAGTATTTTGGGGAATAACCCAATACTTTTCCATGGATTATAAATAAATATTTGATTGATAAAACATCTCCCTAACTTAAACATATTTATGTCATATTGTATATTATATCTATTTATCTGTGCCTAGCATATCTAGCATATGCTAAGTGCTTAATAAATGCTATTTGAATGAGTAAATTAATTTATATTTCTTAATGAGGTATATAAGCAAGTGAAGGCATAGATAGTTCCTATTTCATTTAAGGGTTTTTTAAATCATTAAAACAAAACAAAATGAAACAAAAAAACCCAAAAAAACCTCTTCCCTATCTAGTAACTGACCAAATTCCATTCTTTTCTTTAATCTTTTATTTATTTATTCTAGTTTTCAACATTCATTTCCACAAGATTTTGAGTTACAAATTTTCTCCCCATCTTTCCCCCTGGCCCCCACCCCATGATAGTGAGCCTACTAAATACCCCTTCCCCTAATCTGCTCCCTCTTATATTCTTCCCCATACCCTGTCTAACTTTCTAGTAGGGCAAGATGGATTTCTATACCCCAGTGCCTGCACATCTTATTTCCCAGTTGCATGTAAAAAACATTTTTTAAACATTTGCTTTTAAAATTTTGATTTCCAGATTCTTTCCCTTCTTCCCTCCTCACCCACCCTCACTGGGAAGACAAGCAATTCAATATAGGTTGTACATAATATAGTTACACAAAACATTTCCATAGTAGTTATATTGTGAAAGACTATGTTTCCCTTCATCCTATCCTGCCCCCCCACTTATTCCATTTTCCACCTTGACCCCATCCCTTTTCAAAAGTGTTTGCTTCAAACTACCCTCTTCCCCAATCATTTTTTTTTCTTTAATTGATGCCTTTTGTTTTTACATCTGAATATATCCATGGCCATCCCTTATCAAAGATCAACAAAGAAAGAGGAAAAAAAGACTCTCAGAAAAAACAACCAACATATAAACTGTCTTTGACAACTCTGCAATATTCCACATCCATAGGATACCAACTTTACAATTAAGGGACAGAGATGCATTTTCTGAATTCTTTTCTGGGTCCTATCATGATGATTGTGATTACAGTTTTCTATTTCATTTTCCCATACATACATACATGCTTCTGTGTCACTATTCATGCTGAGTTTTGTTTATTTTATTCTTTATCACTTCATACATGTCTTCACATGTTTCTCTGAATTCTTTGTATTTGTCTTTTTTTTTTTTTGGTGCAATAATATCTCACTACAATCACATTCTACAATTTGTTTAGCTTTTCCTCAATTGATTCCTACTTTCTTTCCATTTTTGTATTATTACAAAAAGTGCTGCCATATTTTGTTATATATGGTTACTTACACACAAATATATATATATATAGTTTGTTTTTTGAAGAAGGGAAGGTAGGGCAGTTGGGGTTAAGTGACTTGCCCAAGGTCACACAGCTAGTTTTGTGTTAGGTGTCTGAGGCTGAATTTGAACTCAGGTCCTCCTGACTCCAGGGCTGGTGCTCTATTCACTGCACCACCTACCTGCCCCTCACACAAATATATTTGGTCCTTATTATTCATCGATTCTGTATTTGCAAATTTGCCTGCTTCTTAAAGTTTATTTGTAACCCTAGTCATAGCTCTTTTGTGATTAGATTTAAAAAAAATTGAGTGGCCCAATGCACACATTCATGGCTGAGGAAGAACAAGGAGGCAATCTGCCTTCTTTCAGCATTCAGAATATAAACAAGTGTCCTTTTTATAATCTATTTAATGTCCTTTCTTGCATTTTTGTGCTTTTTCTTAGGAATTTTATATTTTAAAATGGCCCCCAAGTGTGGTGCTGAAGTGCTATCTAGTGTTCAAAAGAGCAGGTAATTTATAATGTGCCTTATGAAGAAAATATGTGTTAGATAAGATTTGTTCAAGAATGATCTATAGTACTGTTGTTCATGAGTTTAATGTTAATGAATTAAAAATATGATACATCCAGAAAAAGGAAGAAGGCATTTGCTTATAATTAATAATCTGTAAGAAATATATATGTATACATGAATATATATATATTTGTATATATGTTTATATATAAGGCCTCTTTAAGCAAAAACACATATATAACAAGATTATATATAATCAATTGACAAAAATGTGATGATGAACAAAGACTTGCAAGTTCCTAACGCTATATTTCCCCTAATATTCACTATTCACTAGTTCAGTATTCACTAATTCAATTTTCATGGCAACTTTATAGAACATAGCTACCACAGATGATGAGAATCAACAAATATGTACACACACATAATGTATGTATGAATCAATCTATCTTTATATCAGTGGGATCTTTGGGTCAGAGTATGGACAATTTAATCCCTTTCTTAGATTAATTTCAAATTGTGTTCCAGAAGACTTGAACCAATCCATAGCTCTAAACACAGTATACTTGTGTTTCTGTTTTCCCATAGCCACTCCAATACCTTTTGCCATTGCTTTACATTTATTGAGTGAAATTTGAAACTTTAGAGTTGTTTTGATTTATATTTTCCTATTTTTAGCAATTTGGGGGGTAATCTTTCATATAATTATTAATAATTCTGCCTTTGAGAACCATTTGATTCATTCTCTTAGTCATTTGTAATTTGTATATCAGAACCCTATGAGAGATACTTGAAGGAAATATATTTTTCTCAATCTACAGTTTCCTTTTCTTCCTAGCTACATTCATGTAACTGAAAAATAATATTCTCTTTTAGGACCTCCTTGATCCCTTTGGTTAAGAATTCTTTTTCTAAATAGAGTTCTAAAAGTTATTACCTCTATTTTACTGAATTTATGTTTAATGAGATAATCATTTATATTTAAGACAAGTATCCATTTGGAACTTGTGATATATGTTCACCTAAACCTATGTTTTATTTTTTTTTTACTTATGTATGTATGTATCTATCAATCTACCTGTTCCTTCCTTCATCTATTTATTCATTCCTTAGTTTCTTTGATTGTTCATTTATTTATTTTGCTAAGATGCTTTGCAGTTTTTCCAAGGGTTCTTGTCAAATTGAGGTTCTTTCCTGAGTGGTTTATATTTTCATGATTATCATATAATGAGTAATGGAGTTTGGTTGGTTTTTGTTCTTTCTTATTTAGTTTTTTCTACTTATCCTACTTTTCCACTGGAAAAGTGCCAAATCAGCACCAAATAGTTGGCCAAATTCTTTTGCAGAGCTTAAGTGCTAGGCTAAAATTACAAATGATACTTTACAAACCCTTAGAAAATTACTTCCTTTCCTATCACCCTTCCTTTGAAGCACTAATTCAGGCAGAGGTAGGACTTTCTTCATTTGGAATCAGTATTTACACAGCCAATACACTCCCATGCATGCATACCCATATGTGTGTACTCCCTCATGTATTCACATGTATATAATATGCATGTGTATCATGTATTCACATGTATACAATATGTGTGTATATCAGCCATGCGTGCATATACTTGCACACATACACACATGCACCATGCAGCCTATGAACACAAGTATACACACCTGAAGAAAGTAAAAGTTGCTTATGAAAATTACAAGTTAGAATTATGCTATGTCTAGCTTCAGAAAACAAAAGGACTGCAACTGTGATTGTATTATCACGGGATACTCTCAGGTAAGGAAACCCTCTTCCTTTTCTATAAACTCACATATATTTCTGTTTGTAAACTCACAGGCATCTTTAGTCAAACCATACTGATTATTTTTTAAACTGGTTATCTGGGATACCCATCTTTCCATTGGTGGTACAGGATCATCTGAAATGATCATCACAGTTCATTCTACATTGCTAGACTTATCTTTCCTAAACGAGGTCCCATCTTTATTATAATATACTTCTGGATCATTCCCTCTGCCATTCTTGAAGACAGACATTATTATATTCCTCTAGTTTAGCAATTCTATTGATCTGAGCTTGAGGACGCTCTACATTAACTCTTAGTTTACTCCATATAGCTGAACCACACCAAAGAATTCCTAGGGGGTAATTTAAGAAGCGTAAGACTTCAAGGTTGGAAGAAGCAGGAAATGCATTTAGTTTAACTGACAGCAAAATAAGAAATAACAAAACCCACAGAATTGTGGCCTAGCCTGATACATAACCAGCCAAAAATCCCTTCAATGACATACACATCAAGTGGCCATTCAAGCTTAGTTTGAAGATCTCCAGTGAAGAGGAACCTACTGCCCACTTAACCCACCTATTCCACTTTTGGACATCATTAGCAAGTTTTCCTGTAATTAAGTCTAAATCTCTCTCATTGTGATTTCTATCCTTTGCTTTCAATTCTACCATCTAGAGCCCAAAAGAATAATAAGCAACATACTGCAAGCATTAGGAGGGGAAGATATTTGACTCCTTTAGACTTTCAGTACTGAGTTTGGAAGAGAAGGGATTGACTTTTTAAAACTATTGCAGAAATCTGAACACATTTATAAATAACAAGTATGGTGCTAGTAGAGAGGGAGAAAACAGGGTAGGTAGAATAATTAATGTAATATTATAGTTAATATTATAGTTTAATATTAAATTTACATGATTTTTAGGCACTAGGACTAGGACAGAGGAAATTCATTCCCCTATAGCATTTTTGTTTGCCTATTTGTTTTTTCTTTATATTTTTTTCCCCAGAGCACTGGAGGCCTGATTCTTCTATAGCTCCCACGGAATAGCCAGGGTTTTGTGGTGTGAAGTTTAACCTCCCGCCTAATGGTCACCTGGCCTCAAAACAGGTTTGGATGAGAAGCGAGGATAGTCCATACTTTTTGTACTTGTAGGGGATAGGATTGTGGGATGGAGTTCCCCAAAACCACTGAATGACAATTTGTTATCTAGGAAACTGGGTACTGACCTAGGTACACCTGAAGATGACATACGTGAAAAGGCAGGGATCGAGTAGAGAAAGAGAAAGACAGATACAGAGGAACATACAGAAAGGAAGAAGGATAGAAAGACAAAATCAGAGAGACAGAGACAAAGAAAAAAGAAGAGGACGAGGGGGAGAGGAGCATGAAGAACTATCTTTTACAGAAAAAAAAAATAGAAAGAATACACATCTGGATAATTTTATTTAAATATGCTCTTATATTCCAAGGAGGCAATTTAGAGTATATTTCTATCCTAACGGATTTGTGATCTTCAGATATGGGTATTCCCTCCAATGCAGATCACTCTTTGCTTATGCCTGTCAATTTTGTGTGATCCTTCTCTATGTTTTTTCCTACATTTACGACAGGGAGTACTCCATGTGCTAGGCAGACCTTCATTGAATTCTCTTTACATCCTTGACCAATTCTATTTTACCTTCATCATGTATTTCTCTGACATTGTCTGCACAAATTATCTTGTATAATTCCTCGTTTTTAGTATGCTGTAGTCTCTTGAAAACATGCATTTGTTCCAGATCTGTTAATAAATCTGAGTATGAAACTGCCATTATGGAAACTCCCTTCACCAATGTAGATCTGAAACATTTCTACAACACATAGGGTTAGCTGGGCCAAGCAGAGGTTAAATGACTTGCCGTACACCCGTTAAATGACTGGTCGTACACCCAGACACAGAATGCAAACCCAGGGCTTCAGGAATTCAACGCTAGCCTTCTGTCTACTATACTATGTTACTTCTTTAACACATTAATAAAATTACATACACTAACAATATTTACACATGAAAATTTTATTCCAAAATGTGTTTATGTACTACAATACAATATATCCAGTGCATACACATTTAAAAATATAAGACAAAACTTTGTTGAGGTTTACACATTTAATCTAAGTTTACATTTCATTTTAAATTAACATCAAATTCTGATGCAAATGTCAACAGGTTAAATCTATTTTCTACAAAGCTCTTAAAATTATCTTTACACATTTCAATTGTATGCTGATTTTCTCATTGTTTTAAGCCTGCATTATTTATATTATTTTAATCACTTTTTTTTCTAGGCTTTCTAAAAAAAAAAGGAAACATTCCACATATTCTCAAGAACAAAAATACAACTATTTACAATATAAAATTATGAAATAGTTCATGATATATAAATTAATAGTACTCAAGTTACTGTGTAGAAAAAAAATAAATTTACTGTGAAATAAATAATCCAACAGCTTTACATATCCTGTGGAGTATAAAAGTAGTTGCTACATATAAAATATATAGTCTTTGTGTGTGTGCTTGTATGTGTATAGGTTTGAGTATAAATAGAGTGTATTGTGTTAAAAACTCTCATTTGAATTAATGCAAAGAATATGCTCTCAGTTACGCAAATTAAAATATCGATGACAACCAGGGTCTCCTCTTAGCTCTGGTGAGCCAGGAATCCTTTTTCCGCTCCAGGGGTAGACACACCAGCAGAGGACAGGTTCTCCTTCTAGAGAAGTCTCACACTAGAATGAGATTCACAAATCAACAATCATGGCAGCAAGGAAAACCTGTGGAAAGTCTAAGACTTTCTATCATGTCTTTCATGTGACCATGAGTGACTATAAGGGATGACAACTTGATCACTACAGACCCTATTCATATAAATAATAGAAAGAATTTCCTTTGTCAAAAACCAATTGGAGGTTCATAAAATATGGTCACCATAATTATGAATAAAATATGTTTTTGTGACCTGGTCAGAAACACTAACCACCATTGCGAACATTTGGTAAATATGTCCCAATCTTCAAATTCTTGGCCTGCAGACAAGCTTTTGTGCTGGGCCCATAGAGGAAGTTTGCAGAGTTTAAAGAATGTATTAATCTAGTTGTTCCTTTGCTTCAACTGAATAATATATATTCTGAATTCCAGCTCTAGACATTTAGAAACACATCTACTTCCATAGAAGCAGTGGCTCTTCTTGACCTGGGGTAAAGCTCAGGAAGGGCAGGGTCACTATTCTAGGTTGGTCACCTTACTAAATCTGTACATTCTTATAATACTAGTCACCTCTGTATAGTTCTGCATATGGTGACAATGTGATAACATCATAAGGAATTGTAATGACATATTTTCAAATAGCACTCCTCTGAAGTTAAAGCAAAAACCATAGCTAGTCTACATTTTGACAAGTAGTCTCATGATTTTGCTTTCCTTGGGCTCCCAATAAACTGGATTATTTGCCATTCTCCAGACATAATCCCCCGTTTTCCAGAGTTTGCACACATTCTTTATATAAGTATCCTTTGTCCCAAATGCCCTTGCCTGTCATATGTACTTATCCAACTCTTATTCATCCCTCAGGTCCACCTCAAATACTCTCTCCTCCCTCTGATCATCCCTTGATCCAAAATCCCGAGAAGTCTGACCTTCTCTTCCTACAGTATTAGCCCTATTTGTCTGCCTCTTGCTTTGCATTCTGGCTATCTGTGTGCAGGCTGGGTGGGCCCTGCTTCCTTCGAGATCCACGAAGGCAGGATCATGGCTTATTTATCTACGTTTCTTAAGTACCTAGCATAAGACCCTATACATAGTAAGCACTCGATAAATAGTCATTAGATTTTATATCACTGTGGTTATTGTCACAAAGGACATTGTCAGCAGCTAGGGACCAGGAAATCCAGAAGGATGTGATAGCTTCTGAGGTGAGGGGGACTTTTAGATAGGCACAGGGCCAGCCATGCTCCAGGGGTTGCTGAAAAGACTGACCATGTTTCATTGTGTCTCAAGGCAAGGAATGCCAAGACTTCCTGGTGCCTCAGGGGAGTGACTGTGTGCCATTCCCCTGGGGCATATAAATTCTACTCTGCAGATGAGGAAACTGAAACAGAGAGACTATGTAACTGTTTTGTTGTCTAGCAGTTTGTCATGGGGAATAAAACCCAGATTTCATAAATCCAATTAAGTGCACTGCAGACTTTAAGTAATTTATTACTTGCTGGATGAAGTGGCGTCTGGATTTTTCCCCCAATAAAATCCCCCCAAATGTGTATGTTTATGTAGGGAACAAAATAAATAGTGAATTTGTATTTCCATAAATGTTAAGATTCACTTTCCTCTCTGGGCAGATATTTACTTCTGTTCTATCTCATTTAATATTTGTCTTTCCAAATAATATTATATTCAGCTATAAAAGTTATTTTTGTTTATTATTATTAAACTATGCACAGGCAAAGTGGTAGAATCAATGGAGTGCTGGGTTTGGAGACTGGAAGATTTGGGTTAGGATTCTGGCTCTGACATTAGCTATGGAACACTGGGCAAGTTAGTTAACTTTTATGTGCTTCTGACAACTTCCTTTGAATTTTCTATGTTATAGACATAGGAGGAGAGACCTAGATCTGGAAGGCACCACAGAGGCCATCTAATCCAAAACCTTCATTTTAGAGGTAAAGAAACTAAAGCTGAGGCTGCTAGGTGGGGCAGTGAATAGAGCACCAGCTCTGGAGTCAGGAGGACCTGAGTTCAAATCCAACCTCAGACACTTAACACAA
Source organism: Gymnobelideus leadbeateri (assembly GCA_011680675.1). Classification (NCBI taxonomy): domain Eukaryota; kingdom Metazoa; phylum Chordata; class Mammalia; order Diprotodontia; family Petauridae; genus Gymnobelideus; species Gymnobelideus leadbeateri. The sequence continues at coordinate 7,611 of WOXC01007626.1, read as the reverse complement.
AAACTTGCCATGTTACCCTGGGCAAGTCACTTAGCCCCAATTGCCCTACCTTCCCTCCTAAAAAAAGAAACTAAAGCCCAGATAAGTTAGATGACATGACCATGGTCACCAAGATGGATTGCAGTCTGCCTTGGTGAAGGGTGTTCCCACATTTATAGTTCCCTACACAGACACAGTTACAACTCCATCTCTCATCAATATTAGATTATGCTTCAGGATGAGTGGTTGATCTCCCATATTCATTTTACATTCAGAGGTGCACTATTTGAAAGCATGCATTTTTTTATTCTTTGAGATATATTTTAGACATCAGGCACTATTTAAAACTAAAGGTCAGAGATCACAAGGTGAGAGATGCTTATCATTCCTTTTAAGGAAGGACATTTTAAAACTTTTGGTAAGAGTTGAACATCGCATACCTGCTTGCTGTGATAAAATCCATTCTTGTTGCAGTTAGGAAGGTAAAACTTGTAAATTTCTTCTCCTGCCTTCTGCTGGGCTTTGGCTAATCTGTCCAGCACCTTGTAGAGTTCTCTTTGACATGGTTCCTGAAAGAATAATATCAAAGGAGGACTAAGTGGCAAAATAAAAATGGCTTAAGATCACTGTTGGAAGTACAGGAACTACTCAGAATGGAACCACAACCAAATGGCAACGTGCCTTGCCACAAACATAAAGATCTGCATCTTCCCCCTTGGATAGACTTTCTGTCTTTTTTGAATTGAGACAAACTTTATTTTAAACTGAGATTACAACCGGAGTGGGCTTGACTTTTCTATTATACAGGGGCCACTGACTTAGAAAGAAAAAAAATTACCTCTCATCACAGTGGCCTTAATAGCCACTCAGAAAAGGTAACAGTACAATTAAACCATGACTCAGAGGGGCTAGCTATGGTCCTACAGACATCTTGTTTGGCAGAAAAGGAAACTGAGGCTTTCCTCGATATTAAGTCAAGTGGAGATAGAAGTATACTTGGATAATACCTGAGTCATATGAGCCAAAACACAAGGTAATGAGAGTATTACCCAGGCTAGGTATTGCATTACCTAGGTCAATATCCAGGGAAAGCACAGTTCCTTTTCGTTGAACAAGATTTTTCAATTCCAATTCCTATTCTTTGGCGCCCTCATGTGGTGATTTCAAAAACACAGTCTTTGATATTAAATGATTTATGTTTGCTTAGTAAATTCTGCAGATGCTTTCCCTAAATTTCCATACATTCTTCTATATTAACAAGCACGGCTTCCACTTTAAAAAGGTAGCTCCCATAATATCTTGCACTAGAATTCTTGGTTACAAAGACAAAGGGGTGTTTGTGTGTGTGTGTGTGTGTGTGTGTGTGTGTGTGTGTGTGTACACACATAATAACCTCCATCTATCTAATTTGACCATAGGCAAATTGTTTAAATTTCTCCTAGATCCTGTCAGTTTTCTAAGATTTTAAGTTCTAGATTTTAGGCTATAGGTTACTTCTAGGAATATAAAACCTATAACCTATAGATTTTAAAGTTTCAAATCTGCATTAATGGAAGAAGTGTCTATATGTGGAGTTCACTATGCCAAAAAACAACCGTGTTTGATACAAATATTAATCATGTTTTACTCCTAAAACTGAAACTATTTCCAAATATACCCATGTGTAAAGAAAATTCATAGTAATACTCCTCCAGACTTTTTTCTTTTACTTTTTGACAATTGTATAGTCACAAAAAATTAAAGAAAGTCAAATATCTTCATGATTTTAATTAAGAAAAATCTAGATCTTTGAGAACATGAAGACATCAAATTTACAAATCACTCAATGTCTCACTCTGTTTACTATTCTATAGGGAACTGGGACTAGATTTTCCCTAAGGTCCCTTCCAGCTAGACAAATTCACACAGGCCCCTGAGTATATTCAATTGTGGAAAAGGAAGCTGGGTTTTTAAGGAAGTGAGATCTAAGTCTGTGAGAAGGAAAAACAAGTTTTAAGAGACTTGAGTCTGGGACAGTGTTCCAAGGAAGTGCTACCAAGGGTTCATTACCTTCCATTTCTTTATGTCAGAGATTTTCTTGGATTTTATACTTTCATAAGTGCTGATGGCATTCCAAAGGATGGGTCTTTCTTCAGTTGGGGGAAAGATCAAATGGTAATTATCCAAAAGTTGCTCCTGTGTCATTTCTGCACTCTCTGGGGTTGTGTTTTCAGGAACTGAAGGATCTTTAGTATCTACAAAATTAAAAGCAAATGTTTCATTGAATATTTGATTAATCCTTTCATATCCTTTTAAAAGATCATCATGGTCATGTATGATGTAGTTTGAAGTGCTTTTAAAAAATTCTTCCCCATCATTTCCCCCAAAAGTAGACTATAGAAAAGGTCTAACTATATCACAAATTTGTTAGTTATTTTATTTTTAATTTATGGAATAAAACAAGCATCCATATTTTAATGTAGATTTATATATACTAGCTTTGTAGAAAGGGATAACTGAATTTCCTTCTCAACATCTGGCATCAATAGGGGGAATTGATTTCATTTTCTTTTTCTTTTTTTTTTTTTTTTTGGAGGGCAATTGGGGTTAAGTGACTTGCCCAAGGTCACATGACTAGTAAGTGTTGTGGCTGAATTTGTACTCAGGTCCTCCTGACTTCAGGGCTGGTGCTCTGTTCACTGCGCCACCTAGCTGCCCCCTGATTTTATTTTCTAATATAACTAACAAGATGTAGCAAACAAAAACAATAGCTCTTTGTGAAAACACTTATTTAAAAAAAAAATCCTGATTCTCTTCCCACTCTTCAATCTCATATGATAGTTCCTTTGGAATTAAACCAGGGTTGGTCTGCCACAGAGAGAGGATCATAACAAGAGGCTATTGTCACAATGACTCTGAGATGACTGGCTCTCTAGTGGAGGATGTATTGTTGGGGTCATTTTGGGAAGGCACTCATGAATTATGCAATGGCTACTCCTGGAAGATCTGGAACTAGAACCTGAATCTACTTCCTCCCTACTGGGAGTTCTACCCACACTGCCTTGCTTCATGATTTGCTCAAAATCAGTGATTTTCTTGAGGAATTTCTGGGAGCCAAAGAGCAGGAAAGAGCCAAATGGGTCAGGCAGAAGCTAAATCATTAGATGTCTTAGAGAAAGAATTCAGTGGTTTATTCAACATAACTAGAGAGAAGGACTATAATGGCACCCTCCAAGGGTGGGAAACCTGTGGCCTCAAGGCCACCCGTGGCCCTCTATGACCTCAGATGTGGCCCTTTAACTAAATCCTAAATCCTCTTAAAGGGATTTGTTCTGTAAAACTTGGACTCAGTCAAAAGGTAGCACCTAAGTACCTAGAAGGTCCCATGGAGCCCCAAGGCCACAGGCTTCCCACCCCACTAGGTATCATTTCAGGTATTTGCTTTACCTAGGGGAGAACAGAGTAACACTTAATTTAACTTTCCTAGATGAATACCCTGTCCACCCTTCTCACCAAAAAACAGTGGAGGAAACATTAGCTTTGGAGTCAGGTCCTGGGTTCAAATCTTGTCTGTTATGTTCATTACACTTGTGACATTGTGTGCAAGTCATCTAAGCTTCCCTTGGCCTCAGTTTCCTCATTTAGAAACTTAAAGGAATGAACTATTTGGCTTCTTGGGTCCAAGCTCTCTATTGATAATTCAGTGATCCTTTATATTTTACCACCTTAGGAGGGCCCTAGAATAAATTTAAGTAGAAACTTGTTCCACTCCTAGAAGAGTTAGAGTAACCTCTTAGAGACAAGCTGTAAGCCCTGGCTGAGATTCCTATCGAGTTTAATTATGGGATTTCTCCAAGAATTACACAGGATGTGAATCAAGCCCAGATGGGGAGATAGGAAGTGAAGGGGCAAGGAGGAGGCATTTCCTTCACTCTCCACTACAAATAAATCACTGCTTAAGTAAGTAAAGAATCCGATTGTCAAGTTCTGAGGAAAAAAGGTGCAACGTAAACACCCCAGAACACTTTTATATGGCACATGAATGGAAGTGCGATATAAGCCTAAACTCTCACATTATGTACTATAAACATCTGCTGAGCACATAGTGTAACCACTCCACACATATACAAAGCAAATTCCAGCCGCATTTGATGTGGGTTTTGCAGGATATATTCACATCCTAGGTATTTCCAAAAGCCACGGCATCCTCCCAAGCCTTTGCCAAGCTCCCTGTTCATTTTCCCCATTTTCCAGCCCACTTAGTGTTTCCACTGTTCTCCTTGACCTTCCCAATTGTCTCATCTATCTTTGGTATCTTGCATAGAGCTGGCAGGGCCTGTGGGGACAGACACGGGGCATGTGGAGATGCTGACATTGTGAAGAAGCAAATATGTGGGGATTCAGTGAACGTGGAGATGCGAGGCACGGAGAGGATCAGGGGATGTGGGGATGGATGCGGGGAAGGTGAGGATGCAGGACGTGGGAGTGCAGGGAATGGAATGCAGAGAATTTGGGATTTGGGATCCAAGACGTGAGGATGCAAGGGCTACGGGTGCGCAATGGTTGAAGTCTGAGGTTCCTCGAAAGAGAAGGGGATGAAGGGGTAGTTACCTGAAGCCTCGGAGCTGTGGGATTCTTCCACGTCGGCGGTCCGTATGCAGGCACCCCGACCCCGGGTGAGAGCGTGCAGGGGCCGGGCTTCACCTGGCCGAGCCCTGCAGCTCAGCCCTTGGCCACAGCGCGCCGTGTACACCCCGCACGCATCGCCCAACTGCAAGGCGCACGTCTGGCAGCAGCCGCAGCCTGGCTGGCGGGCGAGCTCAGGGCAGTCGGGGGGCACGGTCGGGCAGAGGGCCAGCTTCTCCGGAGTGCAGGGGGCACAGTGCAGGGGCTTCGGGGACACCGAGGCCGCGGACAACACGTGGAACTGGAAGGCGAGCAGGACCACGGGGAGCAGCGGGCAGCGGCGAGGGCAGCACCTCGGGGCCAAGGCTTCAGTCATTACCGAGAGAGATGGGAGAGGAGGCTCTAGGAGAAGATTTCTGTGGATCCCAGAAGTTTATGCCGGGGTCCCTGGCCGCCGGCCTTATAAAGTGCTCGAGACATCGATCTTGTCATTCCAAGTTAATCATTAGCCGCGTCGGAGGATGGGCCGGTGCCCCGCCATTGGCGGTGCCCCGGGGCCCTCCCCGCGACTGTTTTCTTTCCCTTTTCATCTATCGTCATTCAAAAGACATTTGTTTTTCTCACTCCCACGCGGGTGCTCTGCACAAACGAAAAGGCAGTTTTAAAAACAGGGGTAAAGTTTGGGTTGGATAACGGAAGTCAGGGAGGCAGGGCGGTTCAGTGGTGAGAACACCGCTTATGTCTTTGCCCAAAAGAAGACCTGCGTTTGGAAACTAAGCTCAGCTACTTACCAGCCGTCAGACTGCGTGCAAGTCCCTTCACCTTCTGGGGGCTCAGTTTTCTTGATTCTAAAAGAGGGGTTTGGGAAAGAGAAGCAACTCAGCTTGGTACAGAGAGCCAGCTAGAAAGCGACACGGTGGTAATGTGAATAGTGTGTTAGACTTGGAGTCAGGAAGACTTGACTTTGAATTTTTCTCAGACAAGCGCTAGTGGCCCTAGGCAAGGCACTGAACTCCAGGTCTCAGTTTCCTTATCTGCCGAATGAGGATAATGACTGCACCTGCCTCACACTACTGAGTAGTTGTGAAAACCAAGTGAGATAATATATGTAAAGGGCCTTTCAATCCTTAAATAACTATATATTATCTCGCTGGTTCTGGAGTTGGGAACACCTGGGTTCCCATTTTGCCCCTGACATATCTTGGTCCTGTTACTCTGTTCCTGAACCCATTTGGAGTTTTTTTGGCAAAGACTGAAGTGGTTTGCCACTTCCTTCTCCCACTCATTTTACACGAGAGGGAAATGAGGCAAATAGGGTTAAGTGACTTGCCCAGGGTCATACAGTTAGTAAGTGTCTGAAACTTTGAATTCAGGAAGATGAGTCTTCCTGACTCCAGGACTGGTGCTTTATCCACTGTACCACCTAGCTGCCCCTTATGACCCAAGGCCAGTTACAATACTCTAGGCATGTCTAAGAATTCATGTTGAAAGAAGGTGCTCTTCTGTCTTGGTGGAGGGAATTTCCTCACATGAGAGAATCCTAATGAAAACACAAGCACAACTCCAGTTGTGGTGCCCTAAAATGAGGACTAGATGACCTCTGACATTGCCTTCTGACTCTCAGGCTTTGATCCTACTCTCGTATAATCTGTGAGAAATATTACTTACTTTGCTATGGCTGATCAGGTTCGTTTCAGCCCTCAGTCTATGACCCTAAATGTGAAGAGAGAAGAAAAATAAATGTGTCTGTTATAGTTGCTTGCTGCTATTACATATTCCTATTAGTATTTGTTTTTGTTTTTTAATTAAAATTGATTATTTCTCAGTAATTCAGGCCACATAATATAGTGAGTACACAGAGCTGCATTAGGGAGACTGGAATTCCAGTCCCATCCTTGTCATACATTGTCTGGGTGACCCCTTAGCACATCCCTTCATTTCCCAATGTCAGAGAACTCTAAAAGCCTAAGATTCAGATCTGCAATGGTAATTTCTTCATGAGGCTATTCCAATGAAAAAATCAAGTGAAAAATGAAGGGACTTGCTAAGGGGTCACACAAACAGTATATAACAGAGGTTATTTCTTGGGGCAGCTAGATGGCACAGTGGATAGAATGCCAGCCTTGGAGTCAGGAATACTCATCTTCCTTAGTTTAAATATGGCATCAGAGACTTACTAGCTGAGTGATTCTGGGCAAGTAACTTCACCCTGTTTGCCTCAGTTTCTGCATCTGTAAAATGAATTGGAGAAGGAAATGGCAAATCACTCCAGTATCTTTTCCAAGAAAACCCCAAATGGGGTCATGAAGAGTTGGACACAACTGAAAATGATGAAATTGTCCTGTTTCTATAAAAATATTGATAAATAATTACATGCATAAATAGAAATTAGAAAGTTTAATTTCCTTTTGTTCTATCCCACTCTCCTCTTAGTAAGCCCTGTTATCTCCCTTCAGAGTCAAGAGAGAGCTGACATTATATACTTACTATGAATGTCCCCAGACAAATTTGGAGTCAGCAGACTCAGGTTGGAGGTCTGGCTCTGCTGGTTTCTAGATGAAATCACTTCACCTTTGGGGGTTTTAGTTTATTCATCTATAAAATGGAGGAGTTGGACTAAGTAATCCCTAAGCTTCCTTCCAGTTCTAAATCCCATGATCCCCAAAATTGGACATTAGTTTATGTTCATACTGAGACCTGCAGTTTTCACAAAATGGCTCAGTTGATTCTCAGAATAACCCTGAGAGAGAGGAAGATATTTTGCAGACAGAGAAACTGAAACTTATAGAAAAGTAATAACTTGCCTTTAGTCAGTCACCTAGCTGGTTAAAAGTCAGAATCAGGATTTGAACTCAGGCTTTCTGACACTTAATGGTTTATAGGCTCTCTAGAAGCAACACAAGATGTTACCATTGGTGATGGAAAAAACTAGAGCAATCTGCAGTTTTCCATCTAGAGCTGAACTTATCTTTAGTCCTGCAGCTGGAATGGACACCAACCTACTACCATCTCTACCATTGACCATAT